>OX422212.1:271469465-271694465 GCA_949130495.1 Sambucus nigra
CAACACTCAACAGATTTGTGTCACGAGCAACAGATAAATGTCTCCCATTCTTCAAAACACTTCGAAAAACTTTTGAGTGGAATGATGAATGCGAGGAGGACTTTTAAGAACTGAAGAAACATCTGGGGACACCTCTATTGTTATCTAGACCAGTGATGGGAGAAAGATTATACTTGTATCTGGCTGTTTCAGAGAATGCAGTTAGTTCGGCATTGATAAGAGTGGAAGACGGAATCCAAAAATCGGTCTATTACGCCAACAAAGCTTTTCGAGGAGCAGAGATTAGATATCCAAGTTTGGAAAAGTTGACACTGGAACTAATCGAAGCGAGCAGAAGGATGAGGCCATACTTCCAAGCCCATACTATAGTGGTATATATTGATATGCCATTAAGACAGGCTTTGCGTAAACCAGAGAAATCAGGAAGATCGATGTACCGGGCAATAAAACTTGGTGAATATGATATAGTGTATGAGCCGAGATCATCACTTAAGGGGCAGGCAGAGTAGCGGATTTTATCGCAGAGTTTACTCAATCTGATACCTCCGAAGAACAGGAGTTTAATACAGACCAACACGTGGAGGTTACGGGATCATCAAATTTGAACCCCCGACCAACCTCCATCCTTGGACGATCAAGAGAAGATAATAAATGAGCAACGAGAAATGTTGGGGGTAGACAAAAGGAAGCATCAAATATTCCACCGAGGAGCTCTGTCTGACCAAGAGTTTGATAACGAGGTACCTGTGTGGAATCTGTATGTGGATGGCACTACAGGCAGTGGAGCAAGAATTATTTTAAACAGTCCAGATGATATTGATATGGAGTATGCTCTGCGCTTTCAATGAAGGCTTTTAATAATGAGGCTGAATATGAAGCTATGATCGTGGGTCTAAATCTGGCTAAAACCATGAAGGCAGAGCAAGTCGTTGTATTCAGTGATTCACAGTTAACCCTAAATCAAATTCTGGGGGTGTATGCAGCAAAAGGAGAATTAATGATCAAGTATCATGCAAAAGAAATGGAGGTTGTATCGAGTTTTACTGCAGTTCAGTTGATTCGAATATCGAGATTGGATAATGTAAGAGTAGACGCACTAACTCGGTTTGCATCAGCCACACGCACCGAGCTACGAAGAACAATCCCGATAGAAGTCATGGCTGGTCAGAGCATAGACGAAGATTTAATGATGAATTTCATTGCCCTTAACATGGACCTTCTTGGATGGATCCTATCAGGGCCTATATCGAAGTAGGGATTATTCCACCTGATAAACTCGTAGCTAAGAAACTAAAGTTTAAATATGCTCGTTATGTATTAATCAGTGCAATTTTTTACAAAAGAGGAGTTATAGCAGGATTACAAAGATGTGTCCATCTCTCCGAAGTTAAAGACTTGATTGAAGAGGTTTACGAAGGGTCATGTGGAGCTTATATAGCAGGTCGAACGCTTTTGCAAAGAATAACAACGCAGGGGTATTACTAGCTAACGATGAGAGCTGAAATCGCAACTTATGCTAAGAAGTGCGATAAATGCCAACATTTCTCTTCCATTCGAAGAAATCCCCAAGCATTGTTAACACCCATAACGTCTCCTTGGCCATTCGCCATGTGGGGATAGACTTGGTCGAACCACTTCCAACGACCAGGGGAAGATTCAAATACCTCGTGGTTACTGTGGATTATTTTACTAAATGGGTGGAAGCTGAGCCTTTTATTGATATGACATATTACAAGGTCTATCAGTTTATTTGGAAGAATATTATTTGCAGATATGGTCTTCCCCATGCATTCATTACTGACCATGGAACCCAGTTTGACAACGAGGAGTTTGCTATATATTGTCATCAATCCAATGTACTGAAGATCCACTTTGCACCAGGCCATCCCTAGAGCAATGGGCAAGCTGAGGTGACAAACAAAATGCTACTAAATGATTTGAAAAGATAATGCAAAAGGAAATATGATTAACGAGCTACACTCTGTGTTGTGGGCTTATCGCACTACACCACGAACAACAACGGGAGAGTCTCAATACATGTTGATATTTGGAAGTGAGGCTGTCATACTTGCTGGATTGGGTCTACCCACGCATAGGGTACTTAATTTCAATTCTCCTGTCAGTGACTTGATGAGAAGATTAGACCTAGATATGCTCGAAGAAGTTAGGGAAAAAGTAGCAATCAGGAATGCAGCATATCAACAATGAATAGCTTTGTTCTACAACAAAAGAGTGAAGAAGTGTGATTTGAAAGAAGGGGATTATGTGCTGAAGAAAGTGATCCAAAAGCATAACAAACTATAAGCCAACTGGCATGGACCTTACAGAGTAACTGCAGTTGTTCGTCCAGGGACATATAGAATTGAAACTCTGGAGGGAGAAGAATTTAAGAATGCATGGAATGCAGAACACCTGCGCAAGTACTATCAGTAATTGAAATTCCTATGTAATAGAGTTTCTTCAATATGAATAAAGTGATATTTCACCCATATTTCCTTTTTAGTTGAAATTTTTTCGGAATATTAGTGCTACACACTACACAAACACAAATCCATAGATCAGCATACCACCAACTCCGGTTGGTCGGGAACTCAATACCACCAACTCCGATTGGTCGGCTAATCAATTACCACCAACTCCGGTTGGTCGGGAACTCAATACCACCAACTCCGGTTGGTCGAGAACTCAATACCATCAACTCTGGTTGGTCGATAATTCAATTACCACCAACTCCGATTGGTCGGGAACTCAATATCACCAACTCCGATTGGTCGGCAAATCAATTACCACTAACTCCAGTTGGTCAGTAACTCAATACCACCAACTCCGGTTGGTTGGTAACTCAATACCACCAACTCCGATTGGTCGACAAATCAATTACCACCAACTTCGGTTGGTTGGTAACTCAATACCACCAACTCCGGTTGGTCGGTAACTCAATACCATCAACTCCGGTTGGTCGGCATCTCATTACCACCAACTTCGGTCAGTCGGTAAATCAATAACCATCAACTCCGGTTGGTTGGTACCAAACTAGGCAAGAAGCTGGATGACCTCCCGGGGCATCCACTGTCTAGGCAACCAGGTAATCCATACAAGATTACTACAACTAAGCAGGAACATGGGATGAAAATCATTCCATTTCTTAGGCCCAAAGAGTGACAAGTCACTATAATCAAACAACAAATGAGATAAATATATACATTCACCAACCAACAAACAAGGACATTCTACAAATTATTTCGAAGAAAATGAAATGGCAAAAGATAAACTTTTTCTTTATTAAAGTAAAGCAGATTACACAAGATATGAAGTCTAATTCATTACATCAAATATCCTATTCTATTGGTTTCTTTCCCTCTGCTCTTGACACTGGTTCTACCCCAGCTGGAGGATCATCTAAGGTATAAGGGGAATTTATAAAGTTTAGATCTCGCAGCATTTTGACATTCATTATGGATGGACGATCGAGCAAGTGTTCTGGACGAGCTATTTCAAAGTTTGAATGAAGACTATAATCACCGAGATACTTCGATATCAAAATTCAAGGAATAGAACGGGCTGGAATCCAATTAAGGTCAAGATTGAAGGGAGGCATGGGTAAATCAAGGATCCCAGGTTCGTAGTAATCCCACAGGAAATGACCTTGCTCCATCTTCAGGACACATAATGCATTTAACTACCCTTGCTTGTATCCTTCATTGTTCGACTGCTATAAACGAGTATCAAGGTGATATAGAGATTCATTATACCCAACCATCCAGAATTCCCTGGGCTACTTATGAAATTGATAAGTTAACCTCTCAAGTTTCTCGTGGAGATTCTTCACCAGAATTTCTTTACTTTCTAGAGCAGAACTTTGATTAGATAGTTGCTCAGTGAAGTTCAGAATCTTCTTAGATATTTCTAACAAGGCTTGGTTCTTCGCCATCAACTGAACGACTTGATTCTCTAAAGTCGGTTGAGTTCTCGCTTCTTTAATGGTGACCCGACTAGCCCTTGTTCGTCCACGAGAAGATCTTGCTCATCCACGAGTAGATGTGGAGGGTACAACTCGTTTCAAGGTTTCTAACTCATCCCTTAAGTTAGCATTTTCTACTTCCAAAAGTGAAAAACCATCATCATTTACTGGGACCAAGGCTCCCGAAGAAGAAGAAACAGATTTGAGTTGTTTTATTTCCTCTTGAAAAACGATGTTCTCCTGCTCCAGTAGCTTGGCAATATGTATGTGTTCCTCAATTTTAAGCTTCAGAACATTCTCTTTTTTCTCACGAGGAGAAATGAACTTGTCATACCCCTTGTCAGCACTCAATTATTATTACTTTTTCTCATAGCCTTGATGCAGAAGTGTGGTGGATTCTTTATACTGCTGTTGAAGTTTCTCGATCGTTCCTTGGAGATCTTCAATCATCTCGTAGTAGTACACATTGTTAGCTATAGCACGATCAAGCAAGCACTTCAATTATTGGTAAGATTCAACTGCTCGGTCAGAAGCACCTGATCCAAGGATGTCATTTATCTGGGCCTTATTAAGATCTACATGACCAACTGTGAAATAGTCATTGCATTTCTTCATCAACTATGTATCATGAGCTGATAAGAGCTCCATCCTGGCCATAAACTAGCAAAGAGAAGAATAAAAAAAATCAATAATGATGCAGACAAAGCGAGTAAAAGAGAAATTCAAGACGAACAACCGAAGTTCAAATTTTATTCATTATGATTCAAGGTTACATTCAAGAAAGCAATCAAATAAAAAACTCAAACAACTTTACACCTTCTCCTTATTTCCTACTACTTCGTTGGACGATTTTGATGAAGGGGTTAGTTGCTCGGATGACAATGGTAGCTACTCGCCAGAAGTGTTGGCTGGTTGGACTTGCTCTGAGGATTCGGTAATAGAAACAACAGGGACCTGCTCTCATATCATCAAGGAAGATTCATCTGAAGCTTCTTCTTCTTCTTCTCCAGGAGAGGGAGGAGGGCCATGAGTGTGCTGCTGGAATAATTCAGAATTCTCAGCAAGCTTCAGCTCCTTCAAGGCTGCTACCCATCCATCCCTAAAATATTTGACACCTCCATACTCCATTTGAGAAGACATGACAACCAAACCTTTGTTCCATCCCTTGTCCCAACCAGAACTGAAGGATTTTTTAACTACAGCTTTCCTTTTTACCCACTCCAAGGAGGTCCTTTCCCTAAGGAGATCTTCGGCAGACTTTAATTTTTCTTCCACCTTTGTTTTATGCTGCTCAACAACTTGAAGCCTAGCAACATTTTCCTCAGAATATTTAAGCTTGATCTCAAGCTCCTCTTTATCTTGTTCAGCTTCTTTTAATTTTTTCTCCAACTCTTTGGAGGCAGCCACAGCTTGATCTCTGTTTGCTTCAACAGACTTGAATTGCTTCTCCCAAGCATCTTTATCCTCCTCGTACTTCTGACGCGATTCCTTCAAAGACTGGGTTAGTCAAGAAAAAGCTTCCTCTACTCCACCCGAGGAGCTTGAAGCCCTGATAGCTTCATCCTTCTTCAAAATGCTGTTGAAACACGTCACAAGCTGAAAAAAGAAAGAAATTTAAGTCAATGCATAAACATGGTATTAAAAAATAAAGGGGTCAAGCTAAAGATACTTTCTGAAGTAATGTGTTGAGAAGCCAGTGTAGTAAGTTTCTCGCGAGAAAAGGTGTCTTCAACACCTTGGGATTCTGGGACAGTCCAGGATCTTACCAAGCTCACAACAGAGCTCGGAGCAAGAAGATCTGGAACACTACCTTTAACATTTGAAGGTTGAGAGATAGGTTCAGCAGGTCTCTTAGAATAACTTCTTTTTAATCTCCTCAGAGGAGCATGAGCATTTTCAATTAAAGATATTATCTCTATTGGGGAGATGACAACAGTCTTACTCGGAGGCACATGAGGCTTCTCGCCAGCTTCCTTGGCAGTAGTGGGAGGGGGTATATCTATAGTCTTTGTCCCTTCTTCTGGGACATATTTTTTACTCTTCTTTGCCTCCATAATGGCAGAGGCAGACTTGTCAAAAAAGGCAGGAGCTCTTCTCTTCTTCATCAGATCAGTGATGGGAATGCTTAAGTCAGAAGAAGAACCTTTCACACTGGTTTTAGATGTTGGTACTTGGTCAAGATCAACCACCACAGGATGAGGACGAGCAATAAAAGACGAGGTGTAGCTTTTGTATTGCAATAAGTAAGAAGCAGATCTAATATGCTCCCCAGCAACAGATTAATGCAACCCCTAGATAAGTTTCAAATGCTTTATATTAACCTTAGTTTCTTTTGTAGGTTTTCTTTTACTGTCAACTGTAACAAACAAAATCAAATGTCAGTGATGCATTTTATCAAATACAAAGAAAACAAGATTTCCAAAATAAAAACAACCTATCCCATTGCCATAAGGTGGATACCTGGGACCTTAGTATACATCATCTCCATTTAATGGAGGATGTTGACAATTTTTCATCACAACCCCATGATCAAAATAGTCCATATTGGCATCAGGAAGATTGACAACTAAAGCTCTATTTAAAAACCTAATTTTTAAATAAAAAGTACTGTCACTGGTAACCCATCTGTAGCAATACATAATCTATGGAATCCCTAAATGAGTTCCATAAAGTTAATTCAACCTATATACGCCATTAACCACCCTCCATGTATTTGGAGCCACTTTTGCAGGTATAATATCGAAATTTTGGCAAAACTCCAAACATAGGGGATTTGGCGGGAAAGAAAAGCCACATTTGGATACAAAAAGACTTGGGAACCAATGTCCCTCAGCTAAAGAAAAATAATCAGAAGGACCAAAAATTTCTTCCAAGATAACCCTTGAAGGGATTGAAAACTCAGACCGAAATGTATCAAACGATTCAACAAGATAAACCATGATGACTAAAGAAAATAAAGAAGAAGGAAGAAAATCTTACAGAGGAAGTAGAGATCAGTTGTCAATGAACGATGGAAAAAACGAAGGCAGAAGATAGAGAGAAGATGAGGAGTTCAGAGATACAGATTTGAAAAGTGAAAAACGATAGGATTTCTGTCGCACTTAAATACTTTACCACGGGAATAGAGAAAAATAATGATTACAAGGAATGATTTTTACGTTTCCGATGGCTAAAAGAAAAAAAGGGCACAAATATCGAAGTGACCGTGAAAATTTAAAATATTTAGCTTGATATTATACACTTAAAAAGGAATTATAAATTTTTCCTAAAATCCATGAAGATTAGTAATCCAAGAAGTTTTCAAGAAAAATGTTCCACATTCTCTTTCAACCTCAACTGTGAAACATTGGGGGCTTCTGTTGATACCAAATTTAGTCTGCTGACATAGACCAATCATTTGAAGACACGTGTCAATCTACGTGGAAAATACAAACACTTTCAACGAACAACATACTATCACCGAGCTACTCTGGGCTCCGAGCAACTCATGAGCAACGAGCAACTTAGCATACCGAGTAACTCAGGCGGTCTGAGCTACTTAGTGTGCAGAGCATTCAAATCAAGAGAATCAAAAGATAGCTACGCATTAAATGCGCATTAATATCGTACAGATGTATATGTCTAATAGATAACAGCGCATTGTCCTTTCATATGTACAACCTCAAGGCTATAAATACATTATAACCTCCTCATAAGAAGGGGACTTTGGGATCTCTTGGTAAACCTATTATCGAGATTCCAAATAAAAAGTCAGCAATATAAACACAGTGGACGTAGGCCATTTTCATCAGGCTGAACCACTTTAAAAATCCTTTGTTTTATTAATTTATTTATCTGTGATTGATTAATTAGAGATAATCTAATTTTTTACATCAACACCCCTCTTGATAATCTATAAAAATCGTAGGTAATTTAGGTTTATTCAGCACTAGTTAACTTCGCACATTAGTCTGTTGAGCTATAGTCGCCCACTCAAGTGGTATCAGAGCTCGACTTTACAAACGATCTGTTTTATAAACTCTTGTTACCTTGTTTTCATGGACGATTCAAGTCAGTTTCTTAGGTTAGGAAATTTCAGTAGACCTCCTATTTTTTATGGCACAAATTTTCGATACTAGAAAATTAGAATGATTGCATTTATTCAAGGCACATTAGGAGGTGAAGTTTGGGATTTAATTGAAAATGGTTATGGGAACCCCACTACTCCTATAACATAAGGTAGCACTATATTTAGGCAAACATAGAAAATCTGAATTAAGTGCTGATCAGAAAAATATAAGCAGTTTCAAAAGTAAGGGCAAAAATGCGATTTTCATGATTGTGGGTGAAGCTGAATTAAAACGTATATGTCACTGCACTACTAGTAAAGATGTTTGGGATACTTTAATACTAGCACACGAGGGTGACACCAGGGTAAAGGAATGTAAAACATAAATGTTGGGTTAACAATATAATAAGTTAGAAATGAATGATAATGAACCATTTGATACCTTTTATATGCGTTTAACTGATATCATTACCCAACTACATGCTAATGGTATAGAATATTTTGATAAAGAAATTTGTGCTAAAATTTTAAGGTCCCTCACTCCTACATTTGACCATAAACGTTATATCATAGAAGAGATTAATGTTCCATCTCTCACACTGAAATTGCTAAGCTCAAAATTGATAACTATGGAACTTGAATCAGCCTTTAGGAAGACTCATACATATTATGCTAAAAATGAGTTGACCAATACTTCTAAAGTTTCTTTTAAAACTTCCTGTCCTAATAAAAATAAGCATAAGGTAGTTAAACAACAATCTGAGTCGGATGATGACTCTGATGTGGATTCGAATGAAATTGATGAGATTGATAATCAACTTGCTATTATGTCTTCACAATTTAAGAGACTTTTGAAGCACATAAATGTTGTTTCTAAAATACATAGGCAAGTGAATAATCAATCAAGTCAGTCCAACCGACACCATAACACAAATTCAAAGCAGACTTATGATTATGATAGTAGAAGTAGTAAGACTGATAACTCTGAATTGGCTTGCCATAATTGTGGGAAACTCGATCACTTCATTACTAAGTGTAAGTCTAAGCCACGGTCCAAGCATTCTAAAGCACACAAGGCTCACATTACTAAAACTCGGGATGAGTCTTCTGGTTTTGAATCAGAAGCTGACCAAGGAGATTCTGAATCAAAATGCCTTGCATTTTTAAGAGAAGTTTAAAATTGCTGCGAAGACGTGTGCTTAGTAGGAATGACTGATTCTGAAGATGAATTTGAATCTGATGATGTACTTGATTTGATTGATGTTGTTAAGTCTTTTTTTACCTAGACAACCTTCTATGCTTGAATTAATTGCTCCATTTGATACAAAATTTATTGTGTATGATAGTAAATCTGATGAATGCAACACTTCTCACACGGACACCGAGAATAATGAAAATTTTGTTGGATATGATGATTACTCATAACAATATGTCAAAACATTGAAAAATGGACAAGAATTATCGAATCTGGTTAAAATACTTAGTGACTTCTTAGAAATCAATATGGGATAGTTAAGCAAACTAAACAGGAGATAACTGGTATAAAATCAAATTTAAAAAAAGAAAGAAGTGATTTTCAGAAGCAAAAATCTGATTTTGAAAATGAATATATGATCTTAATGAAAAGGTTATTATTTTTAAATAAAATTATAAGGCCACATTGGTTGATCTTGAAAAATCTAAAGAAATGTGTGTCGATGATTTTAAAAGGAACAGAGAAATAGACTTTGAAGAATCGTAAGAATAGTTTGATTTATATAAACTTTTGGACTCTCAGAAATATGATTTTAATACAAAAGAACTTGGTTATTGTTGATACCAAATTTAATCTACTGACGTGGACTAATCCTATGAAGACACGTGGCTATCTACTTGACAACTACAAACACTTCCGAGGAACCCACACGCTCCGAGGAATAAGACTACAACAAGGAAGACTATTTCCCCGAGGAACACTGCTTATCTGAGGAACTCACATGCTCCGAGGAACTCATACGCTTTGAGGAACAAACCTATTCGAGGAACTCTTGAATACCAAGAAGCTTAGGCGGTCCGAGCAACTCAGGCGGTCCGAGCTGCATCTCGAACAAAGCATTAATAGCTGGATAACCAACAATTCAACTGATTCATTAAATGCTTATCATTCAGACGCACACACAAAGAGGGCATTAAATGTATTACCCTTTCATATGCATATCATTTAATGTATTACCCTTTCACATTCAGCCTCAGGGCTATAAATACATTTTATAACCCTCATTGTGGGGGGACCGGATCAAGAACGGAATTTCTTGTAATCAAGAATTCCCAAACACTTAGCAATAAAACAACAGTGGACGTATGCCATTCTTATAAGGCTGAACCATTTTAAAATCTTTTGTCTCATTTATTTATCTGTGATTAAATTATTAGAGTGATCTAATTTTTTACATCAACAGATTGGCGCCGTCTGTGGGAAGTGACTGGTAAAATCATTTTCTCATCAAAAAATAATCCATTACCAATGGCTGATATTCCTGAATCCAGCAATCGAAACGCTGGAACCCCTCCAAATCCATCTGCTCCACCAATTGTTACAGATCTGACTGGAATAATGGAAAATCTGGCTTAGGGCTAGACCGGCATGCAAGAAACAATGCGACAACTTATCCAAACCCTCCATGGCGGTGCATCAGCCCATTTCGGACCACGAAGCAATCAAAGAAATACCCGTGCGCCTTCTTCGCGTACTAGGCGTACTGATTCATATCGCAATGATGAATCTGAAGATTTTTCTTATCAACCTGGACGAACTTCGTCAGTACGAGCCACAGATACTGAACAACATGTCACCCTCTCCCCAGGAAGGACCAACGCATTGGAAAGGTTAAGCATGACTTCTCCTTTCAACCGTTTAGGCCCTAGGAGGAACAAAAGTCCTCTTAATGCAGCATCGATGAGCTTTCGACGACCATCAGATTTAAGGGAAGGATCTGCCCAGTCGCGACCAGCTGCTCGTCAAGATGGATCTTATGACCGACCAGTTGTTCGTCGAGATAAATCCCAGGAAGCCACTTCAACGTGATCAGTTGCTCGAACCAATAGGACCGAGGAAGGAAATGATGCATGGAAAGGATCTATTCAGAGGCTGGAGGATAGATTAGGGGAAATAGCTAAGGCCAAGAACCCTCTACAACGAACCTTTGTTTGAGGAACACCTTTTGTCCAGGACATTGTTGATTTTCTAACACCATCAAATTTCAAAGCACCTGTTGTGACTCCCAAGTATGATGGGAAGACTGACCCTGTCCTTCATATAGAATAATATCAAGCTGCTGCTGACATCTATGCTGTCCCAGACGAGATGAGATGCAGGGCATTCTCGGGAACTCTTACCGGATCTGCTCAGATATGGTATAATAATCTTCCTCGGGGTAAGATTTCAACTTTTCTTCAACTGGACGAGTTATTCATTGGGAATTTCTGCTTTGGATCAAAGCCAGTTAAGCGAGTAGCACATTTGTTAAGTGTTAGACAAAAAGCTGGGGAGAGTATCAGAGATTATATAACTCGTTTTAATAACGAGAAACTCGAAGTCATTGATTATGAGGAGAAGACAGCGATTACCGCTTTGATGAGTGGACTGCTGCCAAACAAGTTGTACTATACTTTGGCCAAAGATCCACCTCGAACCATGTCGGACCTGATGGGAAAAGCGTCTAAGATTATGAATGCCGAGGAGGCTATGTTTGCAAAGAAGAGTATGGACGCCACAGAAACCAAGGTGGAAGGTGATAAAGCTAAGAAAAAAGAACATAAGAACAATGGTGGTGACAAACAATCCAAAAATAGGTCGTCATGGGAGGTCTTGAGGAAATTTGATAATTACACACCTTTGAAGGTAAATATCAACCACGTCCTGGAAGAAATTAAGAACACCGAAGAGTTAAACTGGCCAAAGAAAATGAAGGCAGACCCTGACATGAGGAATAGGGAAAAATATTGCGAATTCCACAAGGATCATGGCCATATGACTAAAAATTGCATAGCTCTTCAGAATGAGATTGAAACACTCATCCGACGAGGAAAGCTAGAGAAGTATGTTGATCGGGGAGGCGAAAGAAGAAACAGCGATCGAACTAGAGAGAGATTTGGATCTCCTCGTCGAGCAGAGGAAAACAAGAAGAGAAACCATGAAGTTGATCCAGAGGATGACCCCGATCTTCCCAAGAAACCAAGGCAGCCAGAACGAGAGGTATTTTCAATGCGCTTTGGGTCATTTGATTGTAATGTTATTACAGGGGGAGATGTAGGAGGAGGAGACCTTACTGCAGAAAGAAAAGCTTACCTTGGTGAGGCTCAAGCTTGCTCGTACATTCAGCGAATAAATTTAGCTGAGGAAGATCACCCGAGAAAGGTGAATAAGGAAAAGTTGGTCATTGGGTTCTCAAAGAACGACCTTGCTGGTGTTCTATATCCTCATGATGACCCGCTGGTGATCAAAATGAGGATGAAGGAGGTTATGATTTCAAGAGTACTGGTCGACAATGGTAGCTCGGCAGACATCATGTTCTACTCGTGTTTCGATAGTTAAAATCTAAAGCTATCTCAACTGGAGCCTTACCACAGACCCCTCATCGGTTTTGCTGGCAAGAAAGTATTTCCACTTGGGACGATCAAGTTGGATATATTCATTGGTACGTGGCCTGCTTGTCGAACAGAAAGAACACATTTCTTCGTGATGGATAAGAATGTCCCATCATCGTACAATATCATCATGGGAAGAGTGGGATTGAAGAAGTTCGAGGTTGTACCGTCTACAGTGCATCAATGCCTAAAATTTCCAATAAACTTTGGAGTAGGAGTTGTGAAAGGTGATCAGAAAGTAGCTCGGGAATGCTATTATTCATCCGCCGAGCAGGAAGAACTGGAAGAATCAAAGAAAAAGACCACTACCTATCAAGTGGATGAAGGTGCAGAAATTGAAACATTGGATCCTCGAGATGAGTCGCAACTCGTGAAGGGTCAAGTGGTGGAAGCTACTGAAAACATCATTCTGGACGACGAGCATCCTGAACGAACTACTCAAATAGGTTCATCGTTGGAAGCCTCATTAAAACAAGAATTAATAACTTTCCTTAAAAGTAGAAGACAAACTTTTGCGTGGAGTCATGAAGATATGCCTGGGATAGACCCAAACTTCTTATGTCACGAGCTCAATGTGAATAAGAAAATCAAGCCTGTGAAGCAGAGAAGAAGAGTATTCAGTCCCGAGAAGAATCAAGCTATACAGGAGGAAGTCGAGAAGCTCCAGAAAGCTTGTTTCATTGAAGATGTTAAATATCCAGATTGGTTAGCTAATGTGGTGATGGTAAAGAAGAAGAATAAAAAGTGGAGGATGTGTGTAGACTTTACCGACCTCAACAAAGCATGCCCAAAGGATCACTTTCCACTGCCCCAAATTGACCAACTGGTGGATACTACCTCGGGACACGAGTTGCTAAGCTTCATGGATGCTTACTCTAGTTACAATCAGATTAAAATGAAACCTGAAGACAGGGAAAGTACTTCTTTCATTACCCCTAGGGGAACTTATTGTTATAATGTTATGCCTTTTGGTTTGAAAAATGCAGGTGCGACATATCAGAGGCTGATGAACAAGGTCTTTGCTGAATAAACCAGTGACAATATGGAAGTCTATGTTGACGATATGCTGACAAAAAGTAAGAAAGTTGCCGATCATCTAGTTGACTTAAGTCAGACATTTGATCAACTAGATAAATATCAAATGAAGATGAACCCGACGAAGTGCATATTTGGAGTACGAGAAGGCATGTTCCTCGGGTACATTGTCAATCAACGAGGCATTGAAGCAAATCCTGAAAAGATCAAAGCTCTATTAGGGCTGCGATCTCCAACGACGAAGAAGGAAGTACAGAGTCTCACAGGACGAGTAGCGGCACTCAACAGATTTGTGTCGCGAGCAACTGATAGATGTCTCCCATTATTCAAGACACTCAGAAAGACTTTTGAGTGGAATGATGAATGTGAGAAGGCTTTTCAAGACTTGAAGAATTACTTGGGAGCACCTCTACTATTGTCTAGGCCGGTGATGGGAGAAAAATTCTACCTGTACCTGGCAGTGTCCAAAAATGCAGTTAGCTCGGCGTTGATCAGAGTGGAGAATGGAGTACAAAAGACAATTTACTACACAAGTAAGGCTTTCCGAGGAGAAGAGATCAGATATCCAAGGCTGGAGAAATTGGCACTGGCGCTGATTGAGGCGAGTAGGAGAATGAGGCCATACTTCCAGGCTTATACTATAGTAGTATATACTGATGTGACATTGAGACAAGCCCTTCATAAGCCATAAAAATCAGGGAGATTGATGTACTGGGCAATAGAGCTTGGTGAATATGATATAATTTATGAACCCAGATCATCACTAAAAGGGCAGGCTATAGCAGATTTCATTGCGGATTTCACCTATCCTGAAACCCCCGAGGAGCAAAAGTTGCTCGCTGATCAACCTGTGGATGTTACAGGATTAACAAACACAAGCCCATACCAATTTCGATTGGTAAAAGGGCGTATGGATGTTACAGGATGTGATGCAGAGATAGTTGGGAGGACTCCGGACGAGGAATACGAGTTGCTCGCTGATCAACCTGTGGATGTTACGGGATCGACAAACACTAGCTCAGACCAACTTCGGTTGGTAAAAGGGCAAGTGGATGTTACAAAATCATTAAATTCGATCCCAGACCAACTCCGGTTGGTAAAAGGGCAAGAAAAAATGATCGACGAGGAGCGAGAAAAATTCGGGGAGGATGAAAAGAAGCAGCAAATATTTCACCGAGGAACTCTGACTAATTCGAAATTTAAAGACGAGTTACCTATATGGAGGCTATATGTAGATGGATCATCTTGCAATACAGGATGTGGCGCGGGGATAGTTTTGAGCACTCCGGACGAGGTCGACATGGAATACGCCTTGCGTTTCCAATTCAAAGCTTCCAACAATGAGGCTGAATATGAGGCCATGATTGCAGGGCTTAATTTGGCAAAAGTTATGGAGGCGCAGTAAGTTATGATCTTCAGTGACTCTTAACTGATTGTAAACCAAATGACGGGAGTATATGCAGTTAGAGGAGGATTAATGATCAGATATCATGCAAAGGCAAAGGAGCTGGTGTCAGAATTTGCCGCTATTCAGCTGGTCAGAATACCAATAATAGAGAATGCGAGAGCAGACACCCTAGCTCGACTAGCATCAGCAACTCGCACCGAGCTATGACGAACAATCCCAATTGAAGTGTTAGCTGGTCGGAGTATAGATAAAGACCTGACGATGAACTTTATCACCCTTGATTTATGACCATCTTGGATGGATCCCATCAGGGCGTATATCGAGGAGGGAGAATTGCCAATTGACAAGCTCACAGCCAAGAAATTGAAGTTTAAAGCTGCTCGGTATGTATTAACTAATGGTGTTTTATATAGACGAGGAATTATGGCAGGCTTGCAAAGATGTGTACATCCCTCCGAGGTAAAATAATTGATTGAAGAGATACATGAAGGATCGTGTGGAGCCCATATAGCAGGTCAGACGCTTTTGCAAAGGATGATGACGCAGGGATATTACTGGCCGACGATGAGGGCTGATTGTGTAGCCTATGCCAAGAAATGTGACAAGTGCCAGCGCTTTTCCTCCATCCGAAGAACTCCACAAGCATTGTTGACACCCATAACTTCCCCTTGGCCATTTGCCGTGTGGGGAATTGATTTGGTTGGACCACTGCTAACGACCCGAGGAAGGTTCAAGTACCTTGTCGTCGCAGTGGATTATTTTACTAAGTGGGTAAAAGCTGAGCCACTCATTAATATGACGTACGAGAAGGTGTACCAATTTATTTGGAAGAACATCATTTGCCGATATGGTCTCCCTCATGCCTTCATCACAGACCATGGGACACAATTTGATAAAGAGGAGTTTGCCGCCTATTGTCATCAATCAAATATTTTGAAGGTCCACTCAGCACCAGGCCATCCTCAAAGCAATGGACAAACTGAAGTGACAAACAGAAAGCTGCTGAACGGTTTGAAGAAAAGATTGGATGATGCGAAAGCAAACTGGATCAACGAGTTACAATCAGTACTCTGGGCTTACCGAACTACTCCCTGAGTAATAACTGGAGAATCACCATGCATGCTGGCGTTTGGAAGTGAAACTGTCATACCTGTCGAGTTGGGTCTCCCAACACACAGGGTGCTAAATTTCAATTCCCCTGTCAGCCATTTAATGAGAAGGCTGGATTTAAACATGCTCGAGGAAGTTAGAGAAGAAGCAACCATTAGAAATGCTGCTTACCAGCAGCGAACAACTTTGTTTTACAACAAGAGGGTGAAGACCAGAGTACTAGTGCTACGCACTACTCGGCAAAGCTCGACAGACAACCTGAAGGTTTTATTGTACACGGTCAAGAAAATAAAATGTGTAAATTAGATAAATCTCTTTATGGACTCAAACAGGCACCTAAACAATGGCATGATAAATTTGATAGCCTAGTCATCTCTAATGGGTTTAAAATTAATAAAAGTGACAAATGCATTTATTATAAATATGTTGAGAACATTTGCACTATCATATGTCTTTATGTTGATGACTTGCTTATATTTGGTTCTAATATTCATGCCGTAGAAAATGTTAAATCATTATTATGTGCCAACTTTGATATGAAGGATTTGGGTGAAGCTAGTGTAATATTAGGAATTAATATTACTAGGTCAGAAAAGGGACTTTCTTTGGATCAATCTCATTACATTGAGAAAGTTCTAAAGAAATATAATTACTTTGACTGTAAACCTGCTAGTACTCCATTTGACCCTAGTGTAAAGTTATTTAAGAACACTGGCGACAGTGTAAACCAAAATGCTTATGCAAGCATTATTGGTAGCTTACGTTATGCTACAGATTGCACTAGACCTGACATAGCTTATGCTGTGGGAGTACTATGTAGATTTACTAGTAGACCTAGTATGGAGCATTGGCATGCTATTGAGAGGGTCATGCGGTACCTTAAAAGGACGATGAACCTCGGATTATACTATAATAAGCATCCCGCTGTCCTTGAAGGATTTAGTGATGCTGATTGGAACACCCTATCTGGTGATTCTAAGGCTACTAGTGGATATATATTTAGCATCGCTGGTGGTGCAGTTTCTTGGAAATCTAAGAAACAAACTATTTTGGCTCAATCCACTATGGAGTCTGAGATGATAGCACCAGCTGCTGCTAGTGAAGAGGCAGGTTGGTTAAGAAACCTCCTGTCAGATATCCCATTATGGGAAAGACCGATTCCAGCCGTTTTGATTCATTGTGATAGTACTGCGGCTATTGCAAAAGTTGAGAACCGTTATTATAACGGTAAGAAACGACAAATACGTCGTAAGCACAGTACTGTTAGAGAATTTATCTCTACGGGTGCTGTGAGGGTGGATCATATACGGTCTGAACAGAACTTAGCTGATCCTTTGACGAAAGGACTAGCTAGGGAAAAGGTGTGGAACACCACGAAAGGTATGGGACTAAAGCCCTTGGATAAATGAGTCATTTGTGATGGTAACCCAACATATAGACTGGAGATCCCAAGAAATATGTTCAAAGGGTAATAACAAGTCACAAGTGATATGGGTTGAATCATGCGATTATTAATTAAAATAGAACGGGGTTTTACTCCGAGTCCATCCCTAAGGAGCATGATATCCTGAAGCGAGTTAAGGATGAGTTATGATAACTCTTAATGAGATCTATAGCTTTATTTTGAGTGGGGTACTTAGCTACAGGAGTATTCTTGATAGACTCACCTATGTGAATGTGGAAGTGTGGCCGCTTCCTATGGATATTTTGGGCAAATTCCTAAAGCGTTCACTATACTGGGATAGAAGCACATGGCCGTAACGTGCTAGCTATTAGACTTACACCCAAGTAGGGTTGTGTGTGGGATGTTGTCAGATATAGAGTTCAAAACTACGGTTACTCTAGTATATTTTGAATCATCTTTACTACGTAAAGGTTCAAGTCGAAAGACACCTTTGCTTATGCACAATTCTATAGATTATTGCTCAATAAAATGTTTTCAAATTTTGCAAGTGGGGGATTGTTGGAAAACAGCTGCCATACAGCTGTTGTTACAAAAGTTGAAAAAGCTTTAAACAGCCTTTAAGGCAGTCCCACATCGGTGGGAAGGAAAATTTGGGTTGTGTATATTTACAATTTTTTGGGAACAAAGGTTCAGCCCTTTGGGCATTCAAGTTTTTGTGGGTATGTGGGGCAGACCCAATGGGCCAAGTCACACACGCGCGCGCGCGCCGCCGCCGCCGTCCGTCCGGCCCGTGTCCGGGTCCGGGTCCGGGTCCGGGTCCTGGGTCTTGGGCTTGGGCTTGGGCTCATTAAGAATTAATTTTTTGGACAAATAAATTAACGTTTTTTGGGCCTTAAAAATTATTTTTTAACGGTAATTTATTCCGAAAAAATTAAAACGTGGTTTACTCCGTATTGATTTCTTCAACCGAGTTGCCCACTTCTTCCAGTTTTTTCTCCACGTTGTTTCCAACGTCTCTTTTCTTTTTGCCCCATAAAAGAGCTGGTTGCCTCCGGTTTTGGTACACAGTTATCTTCTTCCAACACGAAAATTTTCTCTACAGTTCTGAAAAATTTCTTTCTCCCAGAATACTATTTCCAGAATAATTAATCTCATTACAGATTAATTATAGAATCGAGCAATTAATACAGAATGGGTGTATACAGACCGGATTAATTCTTGTGCTATCAATCCGTAATTTAATTGGAGGCTGTTTTATCCTGGGGGTGACGGGGCTGCACACTTTCGGCACAATTAGAGGCAGAGCCGCGAAACACCTTAAAGAGAGCGACCTAGTCCGCGACTCAGCCGTGTTCTTCGCTGTCCAGTTTCCGGAATTCTTATATTATTTTTCTGCCCCAGAATTATTTGCTCCAATTGGGTAATTTCGTTCCTGAATTTAATTCTGCATTTAATTTTTTATTACTGCAACAACAATTTTAAGGTGTTCTTATTCTGCCATGGACGAAATTAACTCCAATAACCTAAATAAGCCTTTCAAATATGAAGGCACTCATTTTAAACGTTGGAGCAAAAAATTGCTATTTTATTTAACTACGAAAAAGGTCGCATCATGTGTTCAATTTGACAAACCCGTAGTTAATAATCCACCTACTGTTGAGGAAAGCAAAACAATTAGAACTTGGGAGGAAAATGACTTTTTGTGCAAGAACTATATTCTGAATGCTCTAAGTGACGAACTTTATGATTATTATGCCAATTATAAAACTGCGAAAGATGTTTGGGACGCACTTTTTAAAAAATATGACACGGAGGAGGCGGGTGCTAAAAAATATGCCGTCAGCCGTTATTTGAAATTTCAAATGACGGATGACAAATCTGTTGTTGCTCAAACCCATGATTTGCAAATGATTGCCCATGAAATTATTTTCGAGGGCATGGCTTTAGATGAGTAATTTCAGGTGGCTGTAATTATTGATAAATTGCCTCCACTGTTCAAAGAGTTTAAAAATATTTTGAGGCATAAGTCTAAAGAATTCTCACTAGAGTCATTAATTACTAAATTGAGAATTGAGGAGGAATCCCGAAAACAGGACTATAAAGATGAAATTCTTGTTGTGTCTAACAACAAAAATCAGAAAAAGAACCACACTCCAGTTGTTTTAAAGGCAAACGGGAAAAATATGAAAAATCAGAAAAAGAGCCACAACCAGAATTTTAAAAATCAGACTCAGACTCAGAATAAGTATAAGAACCCTGGAAATGGACAGTCTAGCAACTCGGGACAGTTTCTCTGTTTCAAGTGTGGCAAGCCTGGCCATATGGCTCGCAAATGTCGCAACGTGCCACAAGCACAAGCGAATTTGACCGAAGAGGACCTATGTGCTATGATTTCAGAAATCAACATGGTTAGCGGTGCCGAAGGGTGGTGGTTGGATACTGGCGCTTCCCGCCATATCTGTTATGACCGTAGTCTATTTAAGACTTATTCTGAGACTGCAGATAAGAAGGTGTGTTGATGCTCGAGGAAGTTAGAGAAGAAGCAGCCATTAGAAATGCTGCTTACCAGCAGCGAACAACTTTGTTTTACAACAAGAGGGTGAAGAAGCAGCCAAACTGTACCAAGTATGGTTGGTCGGGGATAAAAACCCACTAACTGTAGTTGGTCGACGGGGAGAAATATTCCTAAAAATGCCAACCTGTTTGGCTAGGAAACGAAATATTTCAAACTGTACCAAGTATGGTTGGTCGGGAATAAAAACCCACTAACTATAGTTGGTCGACGAGGAGAATTTATCGACCTTGGTTGGTCGGACACATTTTATGAAAAAGATAAAAATCTACCAAGTATGATTAGTCGGGGATAAACTCTCACTAACCGTAGTTGGTCGACAAGCATAATTTATCAACCTTGATTGGTTGATACTCGTGACTTTATTATTAAGTGATCGAGCAATATTATTGAAACTTGGAACTTTTTAATTATTACTGAATTAGTCGACGAACATCACAATATTGTTATTTTTAACAGATATGCATAAATGTAAAGTATTGATATTCACAAGACAATAGCAATTAAGATTTGCAAATAAAAATGAAAGTCTTTCATTGAATTCAAAATAAATTACATTGATAATGACATTACAGTTACATTGACATGTATACTAACTGTTACATAAAAAATTCCTATTCTACTGGTCTCTTCTCCTCAGCTTTTGACACAGGTTCCTCGCCAGCAGGAGGATCATTTAAAGACCGAGGAGAATTGATAAAGTTCAAATCCTTCAGCATCCTGACGTTCATCACAGAGGGTCGTTCTAAAAGATGCTCGGGATGAGATACTTCGATCTGAGAATGTAAATTGTAGTCACCGAGATACTTTGAAATTAAGCTCCGAGGAATGGCCCGAGCAGGGATCCACTCCATCTCCAAATTATATGGTGGAACAGGCAAGTCGAGCAACCTGGGATCATGGTAGTCCCACAGATAATGGACTTGTTCGAGCTTCAACACACCTAAGGCATTCAGCCATCCTTATTTGTAGCCCTCATTGTTGGAATTCTGGATACGATCATCCAAGTGGAATAGTTCTTCGTTGTATCCATCCATCCAGAATTCCCTGGGTTGTTTGTGGAATTGGTATGTTAACCTTTCTAGCTGGTCGTGGAGATTCTTGATGAAAATCTCCTTATTCTCCAAGACTGACTTCTGCGCAGAGAGCTGTTTTTCCAAGTCCCTAATTTTCTTTGACATATCAGACAAAGCCTAGTTCTTTACCATTAATTGGAAAGCTTGGTTCTCTAACGCAAACTGAGTTCTCTGTTCCTCGACAAGGAACCGAGCTGCTCTTCCTCGTCCCCGAGGAGCTCTTGCTCGACCAAGAGAAGAAGTAGAAGTGCCAGAACTCTTCAAAGTCTCCAATTCATCCCTCAACTTGTCATTCTCAACCTCTAAGAATGAAAATCCCTCGTCAGTCACTGGGATTAGGGCTGTTGAAGAAGAAGCTGCAGACTTCAATTGTGATAGTTCTTTTTGCAAGTTATTGTTCTCTTGCTCCAGCAGCTTGGCAATCTGTCTGCATTCCTCGACCTCACCCTTTAAAGTTCTCTCCCTCAGATCATACCCAGTAAAAAGCTTCTCGTAGCCCTTGTCAGCCACGATTAGTTTGTATTTCTTCTTATAACCCTCATGAAACAGAGCAGTTGATTCCTTGTATTGATTCTGAAGGTCTTCGAGGGTGCATTGGAGATCCTCGATCATTTCATAGTAAGCCACATTATTGGCCACTGCTCGGTCAAGTAGACACTTCAAGTACTGATATGCTTCAACTGCCTGTTCTGAAGCATCCTGGCCAAGGATGTCGATAACTTGTGCAGCACTCAAGTCTATGTGACCAGCCTTAAAGTACTCATTGCACTGTTGCAACAACTTTGTATCATGGGCAGATAGCAGATCCATCCTGTCCAGAAACTAGCAGAGAAAGAAAGAGAAATCATCAATAAGAAAAATAAGCAGAGTGTGAATAGAAAATAGACAACAGTATGCAAAAAAAATTCAAGTTTTATTAGATCATACAATTCAGAGTTACAAGTTCTGGATTACATTTGACAAAAGAAGAAAAATACAAAGATAATCCCGAACAACACTACACCTTTTCCTTATCTCCCAAAACTTTCTCGGGAGGTTGGGAAGAGGAAGCAGGTTGCTCGGAGGGAACTGTGGGTTGTTCGAAAAGCACCAGCTATTTCTCGGAGGAAGAAACGACTTGCTCAGCAGCAGACTGGATGGCTGGGGGATGATCTCTCATCACCATTGAAGACTCCTCAGAGGTAGCTTTGTCCTCTTCTAATTCTTCTAGAGTAGGAAGGGGACCAGGGATATGTCTCTGGAAGAGCTCAGATGACTCGCCGACCTTCATTTCCTAAAGGGCAGCAACCTATCCATCCCTAAAATACTTTAGACTGCCATAGTCCACTTGAGATACCATGGAAGCACACCCCTTGTCCCAGCCAGAGCTAAAGGACTTCTTCACAACAGCTTTCCTCTTGATCTTATCCAAGGTAAGCTTCTTAGACAGCAGGTTCTCATCATCCTTTAATTTATTTTCTGCCTCCTCCTTCTGCCGACCTACTTCCTGAAGTTTGGCCAAATCCTCCTCGTCAGCCTTGAGTTTATTTTCCAGCTCTCCAGCTGCTTTGAGCTTCTCTTCGAGCTCTTTATTTGCCTTCTCCAAGGCATTATTTTTCTTCTCCAACTCTTTGGAGGCTTCAACAGCTCGAGCTTTATCCTGCTCGATGGAGGCAAGTTTCTTCTCCCAGACAGCCTTATCAGTGGCATATGTCTGGCGAGAATCTGCCACAGATTTTTTAGCTTCCTCCAAAGCTCCCTCCACGCTGTACGAGGAGCATGAAGCTTTAATTGCCTTATCCTTCTTCAGGATTATGTTAAAGCAGCTCTTCAACTGTGAACAGAAACAGAAAGCAAGTTAAAAACATAAATGACAAAGGAAATATGAAAAATTGAAATTAAAGAGACTTACTGAAGCAAGATGACGAGCAGCCAAAGAAGTAACCATGTCCCGAGTAAGATTATCTTCATTACCTTGGACACGGGAATGGTCCGGGACTTCACCGAGCTCATGGCAGAGCTTAGAGGAACAAAAGTGGGAACTACAGTCCCAGCAACTGGGGGCTGAGTAGTGGTGTCAGCCAAATTGATTGAGGAGATTTTCTTCAGCCTCCTCGAGGGAACAGGTACAGATTCAACCAAGGAAGAACCCTTGGTCGGTGATATCACAATCACCTCTCTAGGAGCAGCAGACCTGCTCGGAGCCACTGCGGGCTTCTCGATGACTTTAGCAGGAGCAGCTGGAGGAGCTGCATCAGTCTTCTTTGTCCCCTCCCTTGGGACATCAATCTTAATCCTTTTTACCTCCCTAGAACCGGAGGCGATTTTCTTAAACAGAGCAGGATTTCTTCTTTTCTTCATCCTTTCGCTTAAAGGAATATGGTATTCAGGCGATGAGCTTATTGAAGTTGGAACTGGCTCTGCCTCACTGATCACAGGACGAGCAGTGAAGGAGGTGGTGTAGCTCTTGTACTGGAGCAGATACGAAGCCGACCTAATGTGCTCATCTGCAACACTTTGATGAAGACTCCATATAAGTTTCAAATGCCTTATGTTGACATCTGCCTCTTTGGGGCACTTTCTCTTGCTATCAACTGCAAATAAATAAACATTGTTATCTGTGGCACATTTTATCAAACACAAAAGAAGCATAATTTCAAAATAAAATGAAATAAAAATAACATATCCCATTGCCATAAGGAGGGCATCTGGGACCTTGGTAGACCTCATCTCCAGTCAATGGAGGGTGTTGCCAATTTTTTATGACAACCCCATGTTCAAAATAATCCCTGTTGGCATCAGGGAGATTGATTACTAAGGCTCTGTTTAAAAATCTAGTTTTTAAATAATAAATATTTTCATTAACTGCCCATCTATAGCAGAACATGATTTCTGGGATTCCTATACGCGTTCCATGCACTTGATTTAATCTATGCACCCCATTAAATATTCTCCATGTGTTGGGGGCTATTCGTGCAGGAACAACGTCGAAGTACTGACAGAATTCCAGACACAAGGGATTGGGTGGAAAAGAAAATCCACATTCAGCAAAAAAGAGGCTGGGGAACCAATGTCCCTCAGCCAAATTGAAATAATCAGAAGGCTCGGAAAGTTTTTCCAAGACAACCCAAGAGGGGATGGAGAAATCAGAACGAAGTTTCTCAAGAGACTCAACAAGGTAAACCATGGTGAATAAAGAAATGAAGAAGAAGGAAGAAGATCTTACAGAAAAAAGACTGAAGTTGTTGACAACGAACGACGGAAGAGATGAACGCACAAGAGAGTAGAAGACAATGAAAAACTCAAAGATAAAAATTTGAAAAGGTAGAAGACGATGGGAGTATCTGTGAAGTTTAAATACCTTGCCTTGGGAAATGGTGAAGTAATGATTACAAAAAATGGGATGATTATGTTACCGGCGGCTAAAAAGATGAAAAGTGGCGCGAGAATCAAAGCGGGCAACAACGGCTAAAAAGACGAAAAGTAATGCGGGAATCGAAGCACGCAGAAAAGTCCAAAAAAGCATGATTCTACGAATTTGGAAGGAGAAATAAATACAAGGGAAATGCTCCTAAAAATCAGGAAGACTATTTAAAGCTACCATATTCCGAGAAAGAATGTTCCTTACTCCTCAAATTTTGAACTATGAAACATTGGGGGCTTCTGTTGATACCAAATTTAATCTACTGACGTGGACTAATCCTATGAAGACACGTGGCTATCTACATGGCAACTACAAACACTTCCGAGGAACCCACATGCTCCGAGGAACAAGACTACAACAAGGAAGACTAGTTCCCCGAGGAACTCATATGCTCCGAGGAACAAACCTCTCTGAGGAACTCTTGAATACCAAGAAGCTTAGGCGGTCCGAGCAACTCAGGCGGTCCGAGCTGCATCTCAAACAAAGCATTAATAGCTGGATAACCAACAGTTCAACTGATTCATTAAATGCTTATCATTCAGACGCACACGCAAAGAGGGCATTAAATGTATTACCCTTTCATATGCATGTCATTTAATGTATTACCCTTTCACATTCAGCCTCAGGGCTATAAATACATTGTACAACCCTCATTGTGGAGGACCGGATCTAGAACGGAATTTCTTGTAATCGAGAATTCCCAAACACTCAGCAATAAAACAACAGTGGACGTAGGCCATTCTTATAGGGCTGAACCATTTTAAAATCTTTTGTCTCATTTATTTATCTGTGATTGAATTATTAGAGTGATCTAATTTTTTACATCAACAGTTATGAAGAAAAATTTCAAAACAATCCTTGTATTAGACCCACTGTATTTGTTAGGATAGTACCCAAATCAAACCAAATCAGAGTAGTTCCATAGTTGATAAAGGAAAATAGCTTTTAAATTAAAGTACTTTTAAAACTGGATTTGATCGCAATTATCCTCCTGTAATGTATGCTAATTCTCCCAAGTACATTCCGCCCCCTAAAAGGACAAACGTGACTACTAAACATGACTTGGGTGGCTATAAGTCCAGAAAGTCCGTTCCTTATGTTAAACAACATGCTGTTAATTGTTATTATAGTTTTTGTGATGTTTTTGGTAACGAAAACTGGGAAAACCTTAGTAATTGCAAGAAAGGTACTTATTTCAAAAGGGCTTAACCAGAAAGTGAAGCGATTTTGAAATTTTCCTAGGCAGCGCACTAATCATAATGGGAATCATTTCTTCAATTAGTCTAGGCATCATATCAACAAGAAAATCTTTTTCAAAAAAAAATTATATCCTAGATTTCGAAAGGCACAAAAACCTTTGAAAACTTTGCCTATTTGCATTAGGACTGGTGATTTGAGTCCTCAAATGGATTTTTTAAAATCAAAGACCGTGTGAATAATTGAGAAAATCAATAAGTCTCCTTGCGAGAAGGTTTGGGACTTAAACACCACCGAACCCTTAGATTTATTCAATGATGGGGGTGGTGAGTTTAATAAAACTGGAGTTATCAAGTATTGTGAGGCTAATGGAGATTCTTACCAGTTTAGTGCTCCAAAAACTCCCAAACGAGATAGGGTAGTTCATTATGATAATAGTGATTTTCAACTTGCTGATATACTTTCTGTTCCTTTCGATAAATCTTGTTTAGAAATAACTTTCACATATGATTAGAGAGCTTATACTTGAAACTAGCTTATGTTTATTCTTCATCCTAATTACTAGATCTCTGAAGTATTAGGATAAAGATATCTACTAAAAATGGTATCTCTTAAAATCATGTTTAATGCAGGAGACGTTTATTTTGCAGTTTATATGCATTCATTATGTTCTCTTACCATTGTCTATTTTATATACATTTATATACTGTGGTTATGTTTCGTATGTGTTCTTATAGATCTTATTACTTGTAGATCTGGAGTTGTGTAGTATTGTTGATAATTATATTCTATAAATAGATCACTACACACACAAAACCACTATTCTTGTAGTTTTGGTACCGATTTGCACGATTTTCTTTTCTATCTTGGTTGATCTATTTTGTTAGATCTAAGTTTTGTTTTAAAATTGAAACTAGGAAATTTTGGTTCATTGTATTCACATTTGTTAGGTTTAGACATTTAAACCTGTAGAGAAATTTGTTGTTAAAACCTAAAATCTGGACTGTCCTTATTCTATTGTTTGAACCATATACTTGACTTGTTTTAATTGAACAACTTAGATATGATTTTGGACTAAAATTAGAATACTGAACTATTGAGTTTTTAGACTATTTGAACTTAATTTAATAGGTTGTTAGATTAAAATCAAATTTAATCTAAACTAATTTTCAAAACAGTTCGTTGATATTTGACTTTGTGTTTGTATTGTATTTATGTATTTGAAGTCATATATTATTTTTGTGTGTATTGTAAAACTGTATATGATTACTTGATCTTTGAACTGTTTTCAGAAACATACATTTGCATATCATGTATAAATCACTCACTAGAACACCACTATTCACATAGACACTGATTATTGTGTATATATCAAGAATCAAATCTAATTGTTCTAATTTTGAAAAGAAAGTTTGTTGAAAGTTGTTTTAAATCAAGATAGCTTGATTTAAATAAAGAAAGAGAGAATGAAAGAACATAAGATTTAATATTGATATTTAGGATATCAAAACTTATTGCATATCATTAGGGTTGTAACATTAAGGGTGAGTGTCATATAGACTAGGACACATCACAAGGGCACTGCACTACCACTAGTCACTATCAGAATCAATAAGCACTAAGCCAACCTACGCTAAGGAAGCTAGAGGGGAGGCTAAGACATGAATAAAGCAAAGTGGACAAGAGCTGCATAGTGAGGATAATTGTGAAAGAGCAACCAGAGCAGAGAGAAGGTTGGTCGAGATGGGTAATAGCTTGTTCTGATTTATCTTGATTTGAGTCTTGTTTCATGTTTATGAATCGTTCCTTTTTTATTTTTTAGTGGACTTTGTAGATTAGGTGACCGTAAAGCGTCCGTCTTTTTTCACGAGGAAAGGTTTTTGCGACGTAAAATAAACACATCGTTCTTTAATTTCTGCCTTAATCATTTAACTCGAAAAAGTAGGATTAAAGTCTAGAAAGACACCTAAATAAACTGAATTGATTATTATCTTCTTAATCATCTTGTTTAATTAAAGATAATAATTAAGACTTTTAATAACTTGCCAAACTCCAATCAGTTTTAAGTTTATTTATTAATTTAGGAAAAGTTTAAATTGGTCCCCTCTGGATAATCTATAAAACTCGAAGGTAATTTGGGTTTATTCAACACTAGTTTACTTTCGTACATTAGTTTATTGCTCTATAGTCGCCCTCTCAGATAGATAGATAGATAGATAGATAGATAGATAGATAGATAGATAGATAGATAGATAGATAGATAGATAGATAGATAGATAGATAGATAGATAGATAGATTAGGTAGATTAAAAGATAGATTAGATAGATTAAAAGATAAATAGATTAAACATTTTGATAGAAAAATTTTATATTGACTAAGAGGTTTGAGAAAATATTTTCGGGAGTTAACCATTTTGTTCTGAAAGGGTTAAATGCGTTTATGAGTATGTTGTGCCTTTATCTATTTGCATGAATTTATTTTATGGCTGTGCACCTGGCCCCATTTTATTGCTCACATTTGATCACACATGTCACTTAGATCACACTAGAATATAGAATTAGTGATGTTAGATCTCGTTTTCTTATCTAGATTTGCTTAATCACCATTGTTGTGTGAATTTATCAAGACATATTTTAATCATTTGGTTAAAACATGTGTCAAGTGATTTGAATTTACAAGAAAAATCATTGAATTTCAAAAATTGACAATGAAATGTGATCAAACCTATTCACCCTTAGGTTTTGTTTTGGGTTAGACGCTTACATTAGTAACAAACAACCTCAAGATCATCTATCGAGATTCCCCTTAAGGGATAGGTAAAATCGAGTAGCCTATATTCTCGCACATATGCAATGATTAGGTTCATTTAACTGGGAGCCTTTTGGACAGTGATAACTCGTTCAGTATTCTGCAAGATGCTAAGTTGAGCCAGATATTCCACTTTAATTATTCTCATGAGATTAGAGTCAATGGTTGAATCCAAAGTAGCTAGAGAATTTGTGTGACTATTATTTCCTTAGGAAAATTGTTGGACTTAGACATACTTAGATTTAGAGACTAAGTCCTGGGTGATCTGGAGGAATGCTGACAGGCATTCATCTTTGGCATTATAGTCAACGGATATTCGGTGGGATACCAGCCTTGAATTGCTGTAGACTTCAAAGTGACTAACACCAAGAGATAAAGCCTTTTATAAATCACGATGAGGGACTCATATTTGGCCTCATTGGTGGATGCCTCAAAGTCAAGTCTGATTCCTTCCTCGAGAAAAGTATGATCTATGGTTACCAGGATAATTCTTACCCCAATCCCTTTGAATTGGATGCTCCATCAATGTGTAATATCCACTTGCTGAGTTTATCGAGCTCTCTAGTGGTCATTTGGCTGGTGAACTCCATTTTGTCGAACTCACGTCCTCTAAAGATACCAGCAATGAAGTCTGCAAAAACTTTTCTTTTGATGCAAGTTTTAGGTTGATAACGCATATCGAACCTCCTCAGTTCCACCGACCATTTGGACATTTTATATAGAGGTCGAACTTTCTAAGGACTGCCTTTAATGGAAAAAGAAGTGATAACAATGACGAAATGAGCATCAAAGTAACGATTCAAATCTCATGAGGCGATTACTAATTGATACGACGCAAATATTGCAAATTTTACCCGTTAACCTACGCGTTATAAGCCCCCTCGGGTATCTTAATCCCTATATTTATGCTCGTTAACTAGATAACCTTAGATTTGTATTGATATATGTTTTGCATGGGTTAATTGATCTTTTTTAGGTATTTGGATTCTTAGTATGAAGTTTGGACACTTTCCGGAAAAGTTTCGTCGACTTTTGCAGCTTCAAGGGCATTTTAGTAATTCAGCATTTGATTTTGAATCCCGAGCTCTTCATGGAAGCTTAAGCCCTATGATTTCTCTTCGCATGGCCGCTGACGGTGCATGAATTCGACCTCTAATGAAGAGGTTATGGCATTTTTAGGATGGTTTTGACTTAAAAAGCATACTCAATGTCACATTCAAGGGCATTTTAGTCATTTCATATTTTGATTTTTTGGCTTAATTTCTTCTTGGATGTTGTATCCCTCTGATTTATCTTCGCGTAGCCTCCGACCGTGCCTAATTCCGAGTTATAACGAAGAAGTTACGACATTTTTCGTAAAGTTGGACAAAGTTGTAGATTGCAGACCTGTAGGGTGAGAATCGATCCGAACAAAATCCGAATCGATTCGGAATGCACCAGAATACTAGATTTTCATTCAGAATCGATTTGAAATGGCCCCGAATCGATTCGGGCCTTCATATTTTTGTTCTTCTTTTATTCACAAGTTTGCTATTGGGATATTTAGTATATAAATACTCTTTTTCTCTCATTTGAGAGGGGGATCTTACATTTTACATTAGGTTTAGGGTTTGTAAGGGAGATTTTACCTACTCCACCATTTTGGGTGTTTTGCCCATTTTTATGTATGTAAGTTTACTATTATTTTGTCTTCCTTAATATATTAGTTGTTTTACCTTATTTTTATGCTTTGTAGTTACTTTATTTCTTGTCATTTCCGGTTTTTATTAGTTTAATTGTAGTTTAATTAGTTTAATTAATGTATTACCCGTAGATAAATAATGTCGGGGTTGTATTTTCGACATTAACGGGCCTCGAGCTCCGAAAATTAGGTTTTATGTAAAATTGCGTTTAATTGAAACCGTGTATATTAAAGTTGGATTGTTATGCGTTTAACTTTATTTGTCACGCAACTTTAGTGTTTATAGCGACGATCCGAATTTAATCCGCATGTGACCATTTTTTATTAAATGTTTATCCAAGCAACTTTGGGTTAAATTCCTTATTGCTTGAAATTTATACTTAATTAAAATGCTCAGTTAAATATTTTCGAGACGGAATTATAATTAGTAGTTGTTTCGATCCGTGTGGTAGGATGCGATCCCGATCCTCGCTTTACTTTTGTGTAGCGCAACTAATTCCTTTCTTTTGTCACCATAACAACATATCACCTTTTACACTTTTATTCTTGAATTAATAAATCAATTAAAATATAAAAATCAATCACTCCCTGTGGATTCTCAATACCTGACTTACCGCTATACTTGTATCGCAAGTGCAGTTGTATTTTAGGTTTTTATATTGCGTAGATGAAACAAAAACAACGATTAGCGTTCTGACGCGACGCACGGTTCGCGCTCGATCAAAATGGCGCCGTTGCCTAGGAGTGTGTTTTAGATTGTAATTGTTTTATTATTTCGTAGTATTTTTTCCTTTCCTATTTGTATTATTTGTTTTAACCATTTTTATAGGATTTGTATACTTGAGCGACTAGAAACGTTGATTCTCGGTCGCGCACCTTTTCATCGGATTCTCCATCTACATACAATTTGGTAATCTTGTCTTTCTTTTATAGTTATAACGGTCATTCTAATGATTCTTACTTTGGGGATAGTTTTCAAGTTTTCCATTTTGAAGATTTTCTTGAGATTGAAAGACTTGAAAACAATTATCGAAATGAAAATTGTTATTGGAAGCTTGAGTTGGATTCATTATTCGAATCCAATAACGATTCTTATTCCGAAGAATGTGAAGAAGAATTTCAACCAAATGAGGAATTCGAGGATCTAGAGCCGAAGAAGCTTACTTTGGAAGAAACTTTTCTTCTTTACTCTGAAGGTTTGGAAAGCCTAAATGGTGCTGGAATGAGACTTGGAGCACTTTGCGATGAGGTGAATTCTTATGTACTAAACAACGAGGAGGTGGAAACTTGTGTTTCACCTAAATTTTTTTAATAATTTCTCATCGAGTGTGCATCTTTCTCCCATGAAATTCAATCTCCTTCTGACGATGAGTCGGTTGAGATTGAATTTGTTTCATCACCATATTCATTTTCCATGATCGAACCATTAGAATTGCCGGTTGATTCCTATGAGTCGATAGAAAATTTTAAAACTTATACACTTTTTTCCGATGAGCAGTCTTTACCGGACTTGTTTTCAATGGATGTTGTCCCCATGTGTGCACCATCTTCCATTCCACTTGAAAAACCTTTGGGAGATGAGTCAATTTCTCTTAGCCCTCTAGTGTACCTTTTCCCCTTGTTATCCAAATCCCCCATCGCCCGCCCAAAATTTCAAATTGACGATGGTTCACTTTTTCCACCACCCACATGCCTTCCGTTGTTCAAACGGAATTTATATTTTTTGGGAGGCATGATTTCTTTGGAGGGTCCACCGTTGATCTTTAAAAATCAAAATGTAGTTTGGATGGATCCTCAAAATTTTAGACTTCTTGTGTATAGTTAGTGTTAAGTCTAAATAGTAGGTTGTAAATAGTTATCTTTTTATTCTTTCTTTCTTTAATTTTTCTTTACTTTTTAATTTAGTCTAGTGTAATTAGTTAAACTTTTTGTTATTTTTTTTACTATGCTCGGTACTAACTTGTTTTAAAGATTCGTTTGGACTTGTGCTTATGGAGATCGCTCCAATTTTGGGTAATATCATTATTTTCCTATCTTTATGTTGTGTTCTTAATGCGCATTGAGGACAATGCAACATTTAAGTTAGGGGATGTTGGATATTTGATTCGTTTCTTTGTTTTGTCCATAGATTTTATCACATGTTAGTTACTAAGTATGCCTTTTTGTTAAAAATTAAAAAGAATTAAAAATATATTTTTTCTTTTTTCTCCTTTGTTAGGCATTTTGCCTTGTTTCGATGATAAATTTCAATCATTTTCCGATCCAATAGACAACTCAACAAAGCATGTTATCGATTTTAGAATTTATTATACTTTTCTCCTCAAATCATTGATATTATGAATAACTTCATGAATTAAACTTTATCCCATGAGCACATGCACTTTCTTGTTCTATTGATTTGGTTTAAGATTTTTATAACTCGGTAATCTTTTGTTGCATTGTATATACTTACACCGAGTAAGCTTTGTACCTTTCATCATTTGTGAGTGTATACACTATTCTTTCCTCATTGAAAACGTTGAATTCATCGGTAATCTCATTATTCTTTCATTTGATCGTTCATTAATTGAGTTTATATCTTGAAATGTGTTACTTGAGCATGATTTTCATATATTGTTTTGACTCGAGAATTGCGTAAACTTTATGAAATGATCATAGGCAATATTTGTTATATCACCTATATTAGCCTTGACATCACCTTTAATGTTTCCCTAGTCAACCCCTTTGATCCTAAATATAGCCTTTTATTTCTTCACCCAAAATCCCATAACCAACTCCAGATTGGAGTTTTAAACCATACATATTACCTTCCATACCTTTGTTTGGGATGTCTCTTGGGATTGAATGATGTTCATGTTTTGTGGTTGCAATTTAAGCATTTGAGAGTGAGAAAATAAAAGAAAATAAAGAAATGAAAAAAGAGAAAAAGCAAAAGCAAAAAGCAAAAGAAAAAGAAAAAGTTACAAAAAGAAGAAGAGAAAAGAAAGATAAAGTTGTATATATTGTGTATATAGTTCAATAACCCTTGTTGCTCTCCAATTGTTATATCTAATGATTGTTTAGGACTTATTTTCCAATTTTGAAATTGCCCACAAATTTTCTTTATTCCAGGTTTTTATTCCGAACACTTTGAGTCCGTATATATTTACCTTTAATTTCGTACCTTAACCCCAAACCTACATTACAACCCTATACAAGTCCTATGTGATCTTAAGCTGAATTTAATTTAAAATATTAAATAATTGCGATAATCTGTGAAAATACATTTTGCCTCCTTTAATGAGCGGTATCTTTCATTGAGATTACAGTTTTTCATTTCCTATATTGCGTTCTTCATTTGTGACATGTGTGCGGCCTTGTTTCCATTTACATTTACTCTTCATGCCATTCAAGTGAATTCATTTGATGTGCGTAATGCCCGTGAGGATTGAATATATGCTTGCTTTAATGTTGATCCGATTTATTTAAGTTTTGGCCAAATCATACTATGCATGTTCTCGTTCTCCTCCCACTTTTAAGGTTTAAATTCTATGAAGTTCGTTCTATAATGTTAATAACTACGGACTTTTGTTTGAATTCGTTCGATATCCTAATAACATGTTTGAAATCTTTTTCGTATTGTTGAGTTTGTTGTGTGTTGATTGGGCATATTTTGAGGAAACTATATGATGTTTGTGAGTTTCATCCCTGAAAACCCTCACGAGGCGACACTTGTCCACTAGGGTAACCTAGGGGTTTAACAACTTATTGCATATTCTAAATACAATCGTTCGCCCGCGAAAGTGGCTTTTATCGCTTTTGTACATATCTCCTTTTTTGTGGTTTTCTTGTAGTTCTTGTCGTTTCCTATTTCATTGCTAGGGACTAGCAATGAGTAAGTTAGGGGGTGTGATACGACACAAATATTACGTATTTCACCCATTAACCTATGCGTTATTAGCCCTCTCGAGTATCTTAATCCCTATATTTATGCTCGTTAACAATACAATCACAGATTTGTATAAATATATGTTTTGCAGGGGTTAATTGAGCTTTTGTAGGTATTTGGATGCTTAGTATGAACTTCGGACGCTTTTCGGAAAAGTTTCGTTAACTTTTATAGCTTCGGGGGCATTTTAGTAATTTCATCATTCGAGTTTAAATCCCGATCTCTTCACAAAATTTGAAGCCCTATGATTTCTCTTCGCATGTCCACCGACGGTGCATGAATCCGAGTTGTAATGAAGAGGTTATGGCTTTTTAGGATGGTTTTGACTTAAAAAGCACACTCAAGGCCACATTTAAGGGCATTTTAGTCACTTAATATTTTGGTTTTTTGGCCTAATGTCTCTTGGATGTTTCATCCCTCTAAGTTGTCTTCGCGTAGCCTTCGACCATGCCTAATTCTGAGTTATAACGAAGAAGTTATGGCATTTTCCGTAAAGTTGGACAAAGCTGCAGATTACAGACCTGTAGAGTGCGAATCGATTCGGACAAAATCTAAATCGATTCAGAATGCACCAGAACACCAAATTTTCATTCCGAATCGATTCGAAATGACCCCGAATCGATTCGGGCCTGCAGATTTTTGCTATTCTTTTATTCACAAGTTTTTCATTGGGATATTTTGTATATAAATACTCTTTTTCTCTCATTTGAGAGGGGGATCTTACATTTTACATTAGGTTTAGGGTTTGTAAGGGAGATTTTCCATACTCCACCATTTTGGGTGTTTTGCACATTTTTATGTATGTAAGTTTACTATTCCTTTTCCTTCCTTAATATATTAGTTGTTTGACCTTATTTCCATGCTTTATAGTTAGCTTATTTCTTGTCATTTATTGTTTATATTAGTTTAGTTGTAGTTTAATTAGTTTAATTAATGTATTGCCCTTAGATAAATTGGGTCGGGGTTGCGTTTTCACCATTAACGGGCCTCGAGCTCCAAAAATTAGGTTTTGTGTAAAATTGCATTTAATTGAAACCGCGTGTATTAAAGTTGGATTGTTATGCATTTAACTCTATTTGTCACGCAACTTTAGTGTTTATAGCGACAATCCAAATTTAATCCGCGTGTGATCATTTTTGAATAAATGTTTATTCAAGCAACTTTGGGTTAAATTCCTTATTGCGTGAAGTTTATGATTAATTAAAATGCTCAGTTAAATGTTTTCGAGCCGTAATTCTAATTAGTAGTTGTTTCGATCCGAGTGGTAGGATGCGATTCCGATCCTCGATTTACTTTTGTGTAGTGTAACTTATTCCTTCATTTTGTCACTATAAGAACATATCACCTTTTAAACTTTTATTCTTAAAATAATAAATCAATTAAAATCTAAAATTCAATCACTCATTGTGGATTCTCGATACCCGACTTACCACTATACTTGTATCGTAAGTGCAGTCGTAATTTAGGTTTTTGTATTGAGTAGGCGAAATAAAAACAACGATTAGCATTCTGACGCGACACACGATTAGCACTCGATCACTAATGATTAAGATAACTTTTCTATAAGAGGTACCAATTTTCAGCATTTAAAAATATCTTTATAACATTATAGATCGGAGCCTGATGTCTTTCTTTCTCACATAGTAATTTCGAGATGACTACGTGGATGGGCACCGAGAGATATAGTAGACTGACTGGATAAGCTTAGATAAATCTTGATTTTTCTAGTGCCTTTAAGAATTCTTCATTCCTAATCTTTCCCTTCTCCTTCTTTAAGAGATGACAGGAAGTTTGACACTTTTCATAGGCCCTAGAGATTAAACAGGTAGTGCTCCTAACATTTTGGTCAATTTTTAAATGGCATTAACTATTTTAAGTGGCTAAATACTATTTATTGCCTTGATCTGATCAGGGTTTGCTTCGATTCCCCTTTGGCTGACCAGGTAACCAAAAAATTTAATGGACTAGACTCCAAAGTAGGACGTGGATACATTGAGCTTCATTATGTATCTGAGGACCTCAAATGCCTTTGTCGGATCTACCATATTGTCTATGTATACCTCCATGGTGTCACTTAGCTGATGTTTAAACATGTTGGTGACCAACCACTGGTAAGTTTCTCCGATAGTTTTTAGTCCAAATGACATGATCATGTAACAATAAAAGTCAAGGTTAGTTATGAAAGAGGTCTTCTTCTAGTCGGACCCAAACAAAGGGATTTGGTGATAGCCTAAATAAGCTTTTAAGAAGCTCATTCTCTCATAGATAGCTATAGGGTTGACCATTTGGTCATATTCAGGATGGGAAAGTTATCCTTGGGGAAGCCTTTATATAGGTTGGTGAAGTCTTTTCAAACTATCCATTTTTTTTTTGCTCTTTCTGATTACGACTGGATTTGAGAGCCATTCGGGAAATTAAACTTATTTGATGGACCTTTCTTCCAAAATTTTCCATACTTCCATTTTTTTGCCTTTTCCTTCTTAGGGGTTGCTCGACATGCCTTATACATAATCAACGAGAACATTGGATCCATGTGAAGTTGTGCCCATCACTTCCGAATCGATCCTAGGCAAATCATATTGTTGTCAAGCGAACACATATTGGTTCTCTTTAATAAAAGTGACCAATTTTTCCCTTTTGTCATCGGTGAGTGAGCTACCGATTAGAAATTTCTTTTCTGAATGGGTGTCATCAAACATGACTTCTTGCATTGGTTCCATGAATCTATCTATGAGGTACACCCTCGTTATTCTACCTACATCTTCCATACTTTAACTTTTATTTGTAGGGGTGGTTCCCTCCATGGTCACCTCCTCCGTGATCACATTTCCTTCTTATTTTCCTGTTTGAATCTTGTAGCAGTAATAAGGCATTATTGGCAAGTAGCTTAATTCCCATTTATCTCCATTCACCCTCAATCGGTAATACATTTGAGCTTCTGGTGATAGGTGGATGCAACTGCTTTCATAACGTGGAGCCATACTCACCCAGGATCACTTTGTAGGGCAACTCAATGTCCAATACAAGAAACTCTATCAGCTTTGATATATTCCCAGTTCACACTCGAAGTACCACCTTTTCCAAGGGCATCGTCATTATGGTGGCGACGCCGAGATCCTCGATCTTGAGTTTAAATCTATTGAACAAATTTAGGTACATGAATGTCGAAGATATACATGGATTTAAGACTAAGTGGGAGATTATTGGGGATTTAATCTCAAAACCATGTATGACGGCTACTATTACGTAAAATTTTGTTAAATTATTTTGAAATGAAAATCATGGTTACTAGAATAACTTTTATGTGGTTTAAATATATTATAAAACATGTCGGTCAATAAAGCTTGGTAGGAATTCTAGTGATGCGACTTCTACTTGATCATAAGGATATTATAATTTTGTTTATAACACTATTAAAACGTTCACAATCTAGGTAGGGAGTTGACACCCTATCGAAATGGTTGCAATGCAATCCTAGTAGTTCATCTCAAATTACGAGAACCTATTTGATGGTTCGAGAACTTGTCCGATAATTCGATAGAGGATTGTGATCGGTGCATCCAAATAATATATTGAATAGGGCCACCCATGATATTTGAGTCTAATGGTTGTCATGATTAGACTCATGCAATATCACACCATTCGAAAAGGTTCATAAATTCTTAATTTTGAGAATTATGAAGTGATAACTTGACTTTTCGATGAATGTCATTGTTGAAGCCAAGTTAATCAAAATCCTCGATTACCTACAAAATAATATCAAACTAAAGTGTAGAGTTAAGTAAGGGTGTCAATCCACATCAAGGGGGTAAAATGAGGGGAAAAAAATTGTAATTCACTTTTATTTTCTTTTTGGAATTTTTCACTATTTCTATTTTTTTTAAGCATTTTCAATATTTAAACAATTTTTTTAGATGAGGTGAAATAAGACTACTAAATCAAAGATGTAAATAACTAACTAAAAAGAGTAAGTGAAGATACTAAGTAAATCTAACTAAATAAAATCTAAAAGATGAGATGGGTGAGGAAATAAAAGTGAGGACTAACAAGGGACGGGATGACACCATATATTCTTGTTAATTAAAATTTATTAATTCATTAAAATTAATTATCCCAAGTTAATATAAAAATCACAAATCAACTCTCGTTGCAAATGTAATTTTCATAATAACATTTTAGAAAATTAATCTTAACACTCCTACAACTCTTGAAATGTAGATCCAAACATCATCTAACAAATCACCCGCTAGGATCGATCGATTAGACTAGTTTAAATCATAAAAGTAAGTCTAGAGTTGAAATTAAAGGAATAATACCACACTTGAGAAACTCCTATCTCTAGTTCGAATCTAAAATGGGTATTATAACTAGAGTTTTGATTTTCTCTCGAAAATCATTTACCCTCTCTCGAGGCATAAATTTAAGGGCGAGGGATCAAAATTAACATCAAAGGGAATTTTCAATTAATCAAACTAATTAAATCAAAATAACATCGAATAAGGGTTCAACCCACCCCTTGAAAGGGGATTTAGCCTAACATGATAATCAAATAAACTAGGCAATTAAAATAAAAGTAGAGAAAAGAACAATCAAAGCAATTTTCTTTGAGTGAAATTGAACTCCAATCCTTGAATTTGCACATCATCCATTAACTTTGAGCATTCAAATAATTTTTTAATAATAAGAACACAATCAATTGAATTTCTCACAAATTTATCACTCACAAATCTCTAATAAAAATAAAAAATAAAATAAAACTTTTTACAAAAAATTGTTTACCCTAATTTATTTTCTACACTAACCTATCTCTCTTCTTCTCCAAGTCTCTTCTTCATTATCCAAATGAGCTTTTGGGTCTTCCTTTATAGTGTGGCATATGGAGTTAGGGATAATTTTGGGAATTGGCATGAGTGTGCATGGAAATGGTGAGAGGAGCATGGGGTGTGAGAAGATATAAAAATCTGATTTGGGAGAGGGTATTTTGGAGAAAAAGGGATAGGTTGTTAGTTGGGGGTATTTTGGGTATTGGGTTAAAAGTGGTAGTTGGAGGTAATAAGGGAAAAGAGGGTTAAGTGGTTTTAAACATGTGAGGCTTTGTTTTTGCTTTTCATTTGGTTTATTTGGAATTTGAGCAGATGAGGAAATCGTATGAGCCTTGGGTCACAAATTGGAAATGGGTTTTGTTGGCCAATGGGTAAAATGGGTTGAATCGTGGGTTTCGGATATGGGGTTGGAGGATTGAGATTGTTGGTTTCGGGCTTGGACAGGGCATCCAACTATGGGAAGGTGTCGCCAAAAATGGGGGAAGTCGCGATCGGGTATGGCCTGTGCTTAACCGCCGACGGGTCTAACCGGGTTTAGTTGACGCCGGAGCAGGGGTGACGGGGCTCACGGGTTGGGGTTCTGGCGCTGGATTTTGCTTTTCATCGGTAGGATCTCGATTTGCAGAGAGGTCATGGGTCGAGCTGTTAGGGAGGTTCGATCGGGGCTCCGGGTTGTTCCGGGTCATGTTTTTTTGGGTCAAACGTGTATGGATTTCGGATTTTGGTATGGGGAAGAGGAGAGAGAGGAGGTATGTGTTGGGTTTGGAGGTGTGTGGTTATGGTGGTAAGAGAGAGAGAGTGTGGTGTGGGTTAGGAAGATGAAGGTGGGTATGGTTGTGTGTGGTGAGGGTGTATGGGAGAAAGGTGTGGGTGAGTGAGTGTTTTGAGTGTGTTTAGGTGTATGGAATGGTGTGTGTGAGTGGGGATTTAGATTTGGTGTAAATGGGTGTAAGAGGGGTTTGTGTGTGTGTGTTTAATTTGGACATCTAAAAAATAAAATAAAACTAACTAACTAACTCAAAATAAAACTAAAAAACTAAAAAATAAAATTAACTAAATATAAAATCCTAATCGAAAAAGTAAACTCAAATAATAAAAGAAAAGAAATAAACACTAAAAATCTAATAAAAATATAAAACTAAAGGCCTAAAAAAAGTAAAAATTAATAAAAATAAAAATAAACTCTTAAAAGCTAATCTTAATAAAATAAGACAGAATAAATAAAATAAAACTAAAAACTAATAAAAATCAGAATTAAAATTAAAATAAAACTACACTAAGTAAAAAGAAATAGAAAAATATGCAAATAAATTCTAAAAATCATAAATAAATCCTAAAAATAAAAACGACACAAATAAAAATCTACAAAAATCTAAAAAAAAAACACAAACTAGACACACAGGTTACGGGTGAAGGTTTGGTCTAGGTTAGGGTATTGGGACAAGGTATTTAACTCCATTCTTGATGCAATTTTCCTTGAAATAACACTTTTGACACAACAACTGCAATCAAGCCTGCACAATATACAATTAAGCATATAAGACCCAATTTGCTGAGAATTATGAACTAAAATACGTCTATTTGGAGTATAAAATGTACACATTTGGGTGCTTATCACACCACCTCCAAACAGAGCGTTGCTAGTTCTCGAGCAATAAGATAGAAAGAAAGAGAAATATAAAACACCAAAAGTGTACCACTTTCGCGGTCACTTGTGATTTCACTTAGCATGTGCTACAAGTCTTTAAACCTATAGGTTGCCCTACAGGAGCGTTGATTTTTCTAGTGCCTTTAAGCATTCTTCATTCCTAATCTTTCCCTTCTCCTTCTTTAAGAGATGACAGGAAGTTTGACACTTTTCATAGGCCCTAGAGATTAAACAGGTAGTGCTCCTAACATTTTGGTCAATTTTTAAATGGCATTAACTATTTTAAGTGGCTAAATACTATTTATTGCCTTGATCTGATCAGGGTTTGCTTCGATTCCCCTTTGGCTGACCAGGTAACCAAAAAATTTAATGGACTAGACTCCAAAGTAGGACGTGGATACATTGAGCTTCATTATGTATCTGAGGACCTCAAATGCCTTTGTCGGATCTACCATATTGTCTATGTATACCTCCATGGTGTCACTTAGCTGATGCTTAAACATGTTGGTGACCAACCACTGGTAAGTTTCTCCGATAGTTTTTAGTCCAAATGACATGATCATGTAACAATAAAAGTCAAGGTTAGTTATGAAAGAGTTCTTCTTCTAGTCGGACCCAAACAAAGGGATTTGGTGATAGCCTAAATAAGCTTTTAAGAAGCTCATTCTCTCATAGATAGCTATAGCGTTGACCATTTGGTCATATTCAGGAGGGGAAAGTTATCCTTGGGGAAGCCTTTATTTAGGTTGGTGAAGTCTTTTCAAACTATCCATTTTTTTTTGCTCTTTCTGATTACGACTGGAATTGAGAGCCATTCGGGAAATTAAACTTCTTTGATGGACCTTTCTTCCAAAATTTTCCATACTTCCATTTTTTTTCCTTTTCCTTCTTAGGGGTTGCTCGACATGCCTTTTCGGAATCAACACTTCAACTTCAAAATCTCACTAGATATAGCTCTCTCAAACGAACTCTCGAGATTAGGGTAAGTGTATCGCTCTTGTGTGTGAAGAGATGAGTAAATGTAAGCAATTGCAAATGTCTCACACGCACATAAGAAAGAACGAACAATTTGAAAGAAAAGTGATCTCATGAAAGAATGCTAACCACTATAGTGAGAATGTCGAGTTATTCACCACGTTGACTTTCATTTTCTCGAACACTAAGGGAAAATTATGGGTGAGGGGGAAATGAAATGAGATGAGAAGGATATGATGATGTGGGTAGGATAGGATGGGTGATGGATGGATAAGTGATGGATGCGATAAGAGCGTACTATACATGAAGAACAAATGTCTTTATTACACAAGAACTAACTACAAACTCTTTTTCTTCTTCTTTTCTTTTCTTTTCTCTATTTTTTTTCTATTTATCTTTTTCTTTTTCTCTACTTCTTTTTTTTTTCTATTTTTTCTATTTTTTTCTTTTTCTCTTTTTTTTTTCAAACCAACAATGAAGACATTTTACATTTGAAAAAACACTCTTTTTCTCAAAATGATAGATGATATATGAATGGAGTGGGAAATTTGTGTAAATATAAACGAAAATGGGTGAAGTAATGGATGAAAACCTAGTGATCGGGACAAATTTCAAGACACGTGTTTCTTAGAACTCGAAAGAGTTGTCGTTCTCAGTGATCAAGCCAAAAATTTGAGGAAAAATAATGAGATCATACAACGATTTAAGTGCGGACCTAAAAGAAATTGAATCAACTTGTGACTCGGAGATTGCATAAAACACTATAAAAGACTAAAAGGCACGAATATCACAAGCTAAAGTCTCTACTAGTGATCCTTAAGGTTTTCTTGAGAATTATAGTACTCTTCAACTCTAAACAATAGCGACATGATACGTTTGCAAAATTATTTTGAGTCTAGAAATTCATAGTGCAACATGCCTTGTAATGTATTACATAAGTTATTTAAAAAGAAAAATAAATCCTCTAGCTTGATTCCTAAACTTAAAAGATGGATGATAAAAAATTCATGTCAATGAATGAGATGAAAGAAACTGCATGAAATTTTAAAAATCAGGTTAAAAATCAAAAAAATTCAAAAGATGTATGATTTTGATAAAATTCCCCACCCCCAAACAAAAAGGAACATCCTCCTCGATGTTAAGTAAAATGATTTTTAAAATTGAGAGCAGAAGGGAGGAAAGATAGTACCAGAATCTACCACTAATGAAGTGGACTGATGAAGCCAAGAAGAAACTTGAATGAGATGATAAGTAAAAAGAGAAAAAATGTGTACAAGTCTATAAACATGATAAAGCATTGAGTGATGTGAAACACAACCCCAAAACAGGATGAGACTTATACAAGCAACACGGGCTACCTCTCGTAAGTACTAAGTTTAATATCTTCATCCAGACCGATGGATCTCATCCTAAGGATAAGAACTATGAAAGCACGGGGAGGCAGAAGAATAGGTGATGAGAATCACCCCTAAACAAGACTGAAGCATCAGCCTTGTTGGATAAAAGCTAAAAGGGTCAATGCATTTGTATGGCGAAGCGCATCACATGATGCAAAGCATCGGTGGACCATGAGTGGGTGGTTATTAGGGTAAGGGTGTGGGTGAGGGTGAATAGGCACCGGTCACGGGCCTTATTAATCAGAAAGGTGAGGGCAACGAGGATCCTATAAGAATGGTGCTCTAATTGGTGAGGGAGGCAATATGGTGGGGAAAGTGGAATGGGGTGGGGCGCATGGAAATTACACGACCGTTCTATGAATGGGCAATGATAATGGTAGTAGCATGACACTCCATGGAGCTGTCGAGGGGAACAATCAACACCACAAGAGAGTGGCGGACATAGAATAACACGCTCGGTGTCAGGGGAGTGGAGAGTAGCACCACATATACTCTCACGGAAGGTGGAGGACGTTTTTAGGTGAGGATCTAAAAATATAGATGAAAAATTTAAATGTGTAAAATCAAGATCCAAACCAGGTGATGGGAGAGAATGGACAATGTGTGGGTCGAGTGGGATAAAGGGTGGATCGGGTGGGATAAATGGTGGATTGGATGGGATAAATGGTGGAGGAAGATGATCCAACTCAAGCGTGGGAGATACACACTCATTAGGAGGAGTAAAGTAATACTCATAAGGGAGTGTGGTTTCTAAAGATAGAGTGGTCAACTTCTCCAGAAGAGTAGCATCGACGAATGCGATGGGTGGGTAAGACGAGGCACCAAGATCAGAGATAGAGGAATCACTAGAAATATCGGACTCAAAGGGAGCCATGCATGGTGGGACATCATCCATATCTAGATAAGTAGGAACTATCTCGGATTCTATCTCGAGAAAATGGTGAGAACTTGTAGCCAGAGCTAACCTAAAAGATATGGGCATGTCAGAGATATATGAAAATGGGGCATAAGGTAAAAGCTCGAGAATTGTTTTGGATTCAGCGAGAGAGGAAAGGTGAACCTCAAAGTGGGGTTCTTTTGGATATGATGGGATTTGATCAGGCTCACTAATGAAAGGTAAATCAACACAAGTGTCAACTTGAGGCCCGAACCATAGAATGGTCTCAACATCAAGATTTTTGGGAGGATAGGGTTGGTCACACTAAAAATCAGTGGCACAAGACGATGCATCATCACTCCACGTGGGGGAAATAATGGGTTGACTTGGGGTGAAGTCCGACTCTCGATCACACTCAATTTCATTAAATCTTTGTTCAAGCCGTTGGAGGGCTTAATTTTGGATTTGAGTGGCTTGATCTTGCTCGATTATAAACTTTTGCAAGAGGCTTTCGAGAGCGGATGTGGATGGTGGTGGTGGTGGTAGTGGAGTGACGGGTGGTGGTGGTGGTTGAGGTGGACACAACTCTCTATAATCGTGATTATAAGGAGAATACTCAAAGGAAGTGTGTGGAACGAAGTCAAGTGTGTCATACATGAAAGGATCGCCTTCGTGATGGACAAATGGTTGATACTCATGGGGTGCATAGTGAGAGAACTAATCGGGATAAGGTGCACGAGGTTTCCATGACGACTGTTGGAACATGTGAGGATCCGCAACATCGGGCTGGGATTCATATTGCGTGGAAGGGTGATCAGGCCTCCACGAATAGCTTGGGTACTCACACAACTCGGGATTAGATACATCGGGATAGTAGGACGAGGTGGGTTCTGAAATAGTGTCATATTGATACACTTGGTCCATGGTGGGTTCATATGGATAAGGAATATATGGACACTCATGGGATAAGTGATCGGTGTGAAAACAATGTATGCACAACAAAGCATATGCCTCGTTGATACTCGTCATCGGATGTGATGAAATGTGAGATGCGTGCGTGGATGACGCATGAGTATCAATGGTGTGTGGTTGCGAGTTAAAGCCACGAAGGAACGTATGGAGGTTCGACTCGAGCTCAACCTCAAACATGCTTTGAGAAAATGAGAAATGGCCAAAGTAATCCTGTAAATGACGTTCTTCCGCCATGATGAGAAAAATATAATTTTTTTATTTTTTTTTTATTTTTTCAAAAGGAAAGAAAATATTTTTGGATTTTTCTAAAAATGAAAGAAAGAAAATATTTTTGGATTTTTTTTGGAAGAAAAGAGCGGAAAAAACAGGTGGACTCTTTGAATGACCGAACTAACTAAAACCAACTACCAAAAAACTGAATTGGACACACACACATCAAGGATAAATCCTAACTGTACATACCCAATTTTTATCTTGAAATTTAGTGAAAGGGTAGTCAAATTTTAATTAAGTCCGCAGGCGATAAAAAATCATGGAATTATCTGAGTGATCGCCTTTTAAAAAATGTTCTCCTAGTGGGCTACCTAGTTTATTGGTTTTAAATTTAGTGATGGCTACGGTAGCACACAATTGGTAAGAGAGTGAGTCGGGTGATGAAATCCCTTCTCGTGAGTGACCGAGTGTAGGTCTTAGAAATTTAATTCATCACACCATGCAAAAGTAAATGCGAGAATAAAATCATAAAAGAGAACACACGCACATACAATAATGGACTCGCTAACATGAGAGGCGCGAGGGTTTAGAAATGTACCTCCCACGATTTTTTACACCGTGGGGTGCCGAAAAATTTGAGTCGACCGGGGGGAGATTACGTCTATCTCAGTCATCCCCGGGATCCCTATCCACCCAAAGTAGAGAGGCTTATTTTCCTCTCCTTTGGACGCCCTCTCTCTACCTCGTCCGGTTTCCCTATAACGCTTGTCTTGTTTTTATTACAAATTTAAAATAAAAAATAAATGTTGTCTCTCTACACTGCAATACAAGCCAAGAATATAAAGTACTAATGCAAGCCTTCTAAAATAAAGAAAAATGGTACGAAAAAGTAAAAATAAAGGGAATACAAATGAATCACAAATGGATCCTCTCAAGTGCTTCGGTCTCCAAAGATTAGCACCATTGGATGACTAACTTTTTGTTGAGTCGTTGTTGTGAAAGCTCTTCAATCAATTCCTTTCTCACCTACACAAATTAAAAAATATTGGAGTGTACCGGTAAGTAAGGGAATCAATCCAAATCTAAGGAGTGAAGTGAGGGGGAAACAATTGCAATTGACTATTATTTTCTTTTTGGGAATTTTCACTTTCTCTAATTTTTTTAGCTTTTTCAATATTAAAATAATTTTTGAGATGAGGTGAAATAAGACTACTAAGTCAAAGATGTAAATAACTAACTAAAAAGAGTAAGTGAAGATACTAAGTAAATATAACTAAATAAAATCTACAATATGAGATGGGTGAGGAAATAAAAGTGAGGACTAACAAGGAATAGGATGACACCATATATTCTAGTCAATTAAAATTTATTAATTCATTAAAATTAAATATCCCAAGTTAATATCAAAATCACAAATAAACTCTCATTGCAAAAGTAATTTTCATAATAACATTTTAGAAAATTAATTTTAACACTCCTACAACTCTTGAAATGTAGATCCAAACATCATCTAACAAATCACTCGCTAGGATCGATCGATTAGACTAGTTTAAATCATAAAAGTAAGTCTAGAGTTGAAATTAAAGGAATAATACCACACTTGAGAAACCCCTATCTCTAGTTCGAATCTAAAATTGGTATTATAACAAGAATTTTGATTTTTTTTCTCAAAAATCATTTACCCTCTCTCGAGGCGTAAATTTAAGGGTGAGGGATCAAAATTAACATCAAAGGTAATTTCAATTAATCAAACTAATTAAATCAAAATAACATCAAATAAGAGTTCACCCCACCCCTTGAAAGGGGATTTCGCCTAACATATTATTAAACATGATAATCAAATAAACTAGGCAATTAAAATAAAAGTAGAGAAGAGAACAACCAAACCAAATATCTTTGAATGAAATTCAACTCCAATCCTTGAATTTCCACATCATCCATTCACTTTGAGTATCGAAATAATTTTTTAATAAAAAGAAAACACTCAATTAAATTTCTCACAAATTTATCACTCACTAATCTCTAATAAAAATAAAAAAATAAAATAAAACTATTTGCAAAAAAATGTTTACCCTAATTTATTTTCTACATTAAACTATCTCTCTTCTTCTCTAAGTCTCTACTTCATTATCCAAATGAGCTTTTGGGTCTTCCTTTATAGTGTGGCACATGGAGTTAGGGACAATTTTGGGAATTGGCATGAGTGTGTACGAAAATGGTGAGAGCCGCATGGGGTGTGAGAGGATATAAAAATCTGATTTGGGAGAGGGTATTTTGGAGAAAAAAAGATAAGTGGTTAGTTGGGGGTATTTTGGGTATTGGTTTAAGAGTGGTAGTTGGGGGTAATAAGGGAAAAGTGGGTTAAGTGGTTTTAAACATGTGAGGCCTTGTTTTTGTAAGGACACAAATTTCCAATTGAGTCTCTTGTTGTTTTGGCTTAATTCCGGACAAAAATATTTGAGTCGTAGGATAGAATACTTGACCATCCTTCAAGCCTATGTCATACTAGAGTTTAAGATGTAGCGGTCAAGACTTATAAAGGTTCATCATTACCGAGTTTCAAGTGCTATGTTTCTACGTCATCCACATCATATTCCATAGTCTCCAAAGGTATGAATTCATTTCTATATAAATATAGGGAGACTTGGAATAAGTTTATATTGGGTGTACTTTTATTTTAAAACTAAGGTTTATTTTCAGAAGGTTTATTTAAAACTTTAAAATAAAGTTTCTAGACTAAAAATGGAATTTTTAAGCTTTCTGATTTTTCGTTCGAAATTGTCTTTGGAACGAGAATTTCGTTCGAACGAGGTTTTGCCAACGACTTGCGATTGGAACTTCGTTAGATAGTTTGTTTGAACGAAATGTCGTCCGAACGAGATTTCGGAGGGAAGAGTTTTTAGCAATTTTTTGGCACTTTCCCACTATTTTGTCCCACTATTATTTCACATAATTTAATGACTTCGGGAATAGAATTTTTCTAAGAACTTTTTCCATCTCCTAGAGAGTTTGAGAGCTTAATTCTTTCATAAAAAGTTCCCTTGATGTTTGTTATCCAAATTGAGTTATTCAAAGAATAAAACCAAGTTTACACCCAATTATTTGTTTTAATCCAAGTCTCTATCTATATATATATATATATATATATATATATATACATCTAGCCTGGAGAGTTTGTTTGGCACCGGATTCATCTCTACCGTAAAAGAGTGTTTTGGTTTGCTTCTACATCCCACAAATAAGAAGCTTGTTTGCGTTGGCTTACCCACTTGGAGAAAGGCTCCTTGTTCGGGTGGCGGTGATCGAAAAAGTCCGATCCGTGGATTTCGAGATCGCGGTGGAGCTCCGTGGTTATTTGCTAGGAAGAGGTGGATACAAGAAGAAGCGTCGGGGCTTGGACGGAGTCAAGTGGAGTGTTGTAAGTCTTACTGTCTTGTATTGGTAAAACCGTACTTAGTGGATTTAAGGCGAGGGCCGTCCGAGGTTTTTTTTCGTTGTGGGTTTTTCCTCGTACATCGCGGCATAGTGGTTCTTTGTTTATTTTATCTTTTGCAAATTCACCTAGAACGCATGCTTAGGTAAAAATATAAAATTGGTTTAAATCACTACTAATGTTTAATTTGGTGCTACATAATTATTTGGGTAAATGTTAATTTGATTCAAGTCATTATTTAATTTGTTAAAATTGGTTTGGCCTAAATTGATAATATTGAAAATATGACTTAGGCAATTTTTTAGGACTTGGATTGAGTTAATATGTTAAAGTGAAAAATTCATTTGCTAATTAATTTAATTTCACTTTGAACTTTGTTTAATTTTAATTTGAGATAAATTAAAATTTGGTATTTGTTTAATTGAACCATCTCGCTTCCGCATCTCATAAAAGAAAATTACTTTTTGTAGTAATATTTTTAAAATCTAAAAAATGGGGGCCTCGTGTTCCAACAAGTGGTATCAGGGCATTGATTCAGAAAAACTATCTTTTTCAAAGTGGTATCAGAGCCGGAGTGCTAATTTATCGCGTCACAGATCCGTTTTTTGACTTTTATAATTTTTGTGCTCCTTGTATTTTTAAGTGGTTCAATTTTTGACTCACTCTCATTTTTTTGTTTTTGTATCTCTCGATGGGACGTCTTAATGATAATTTGTCCATTTCTAATGATAATGAAGGTTTTGCTATTCGATAGGAATTTAATGGGCTTAATAAGTGTAATGAAAAATTAAGAGAATTAAATTTGAGATTTGCAAAAAGAATTAAATTTCTTGAAGATGAAAATTCTTGTTTTAAAGCTAAAGTTGAGTTTTTGCAAAACTCCCTATCTCAAAAAGATATTTTCCGTGAAAAGCTCATGGACGTAAATTATAATTTTAGTATTTTAGAAAAGTCCAAGAAAGAGAGTGATTGTCTAGAAAAGACTCTTAGGGACATATTTTCTCACATTGAGGGGGAGCGTGATAACCTTCTAGGTGTTATAGAACATTTAAAGAAGGAGTCCCATAAAATTGAGGAGTCTAATTTATTACTTGAGTCCAAAATTTTAAAAATTACAAATGACCTACAAGACTCGAGTAGTAGTTGTAATGGTTTTATTTCATCTTGTTCAAATATTTCCGCTGCTAAAGCTAGACCATTGTTTGTTTTAGAGGGTCGACTTTATCCAAGGACTTTAGAAAAGGTCACACCATAGGTATCATTCCTCGTGTTTTCACATGCTTGCATTGTGGTAGGAAAGCTCACCTTGGGTCATTTTTTTTATCTTAAAAGAAGTCCTAGGAAGTCTATGTCCATCATTTCATTAGTTCTCAAATCCCATCATTTTAAATATACATCTATATGGGTTAGGAAATCATTTTTAGACGTGCTACATATTAGATTTATTGTTTCTCATTTACTTTCACATGAAACCTCCCTTGCTAAATTTAAAGGTTAAATGTGTTAGTTTTGTTTGCATACTCTTGTTTTTGTGCTTCATATTATATATTATTTCTAGGTGTATGCATGTTTAATCATTTTCTAGTCATTGATTTATTTCATATCTCATGCTAGAAATCATGACTTGTTTATCTTTTGTATTATATTTTTTTCATTTTAGGATGGATTTAATGAAAAATACAAAAAGATGTTTGTTTATCATTTGTGTTTTACTTTTGAGTTATCTAGGTCTAATGAAAAATACAAATGATTTTTGTTTGTCTTTTGAGAAAATATTTTTATTTTTGGTTAAAAATTTGAAAAACTCAAAAAGATTTTATTTTGTGTGTATTTTGGTTTTACACACTTTTTATGGCATATGTTTGTGTTTGAATCCTCATTTCGCTTCCACGTGACTAGAACTTTTGGTTAGAATTTTAATCCTTATAATGTTCTTTATCATGCTTACATGGAGTAGCTTAAGTTTGACTTGCTTAATGGATTCATTTTTTTATATGCCTTTACACATGCACGAGCTTTTTGAACCTTAACGCCACAAGTTATATTTGAGCTTTGTGAGGTGTTCTCCTACCAATCTTATCATCTACATGTTATGTGACTTAAGAGGACTAGTGCATGTCAAAATTCGTTTCACGTGTGATTTGTGAGATATAAAATATAATATGTATAATGTGAACGGGGAAGGGCTCCGAAAGGAAAAATATTATCCTTTGCGAGTAAGCCACCATTTGGATTGGACCTAAAAGAAATATGTGGTCCAAAGGCCTAAAAAAAATATGGCATTAAAAGAAAAATAATTTGCCAAGGCCTAATTTGTCTAGTTGATTTATTCATTCAAAAGAATAATATATATGCTTATTTAGGGAGTTTGGATGATATATCATCGGTTTGCACAATGTTAGTTTATCCTAGTTGCGATTTTAATGTCATGACTCTATTGGTTTGTAGAATCATCAACATGATAGGCTTGCATGCATTGTGTTTGTTTGTTCATTAGTTTAATTTATTCTGTCACATAAAGGCTAAATTCTAGTTGATAAAGTTTTGCAATCAAATGCGAACTACGTGAACACGTTTAAGTGATTGGATTTTAATTCATTGGTATCTTGTTCACACCCCAACACTTTCGTTTCCATATGACACATCTATGGTATAAGCATGTGGAAAAACTTATGTTATTTAGTTTTGTGTCATTTTGGTGTTTATATCTATATGTGTATCCTTATGCTTAGCTTGTATCTATTGTGTATACATATATATGATATTTTGTTTAAGTCTTTGCCATGTTTAGCTAGTCCATTTATGCTTTTAATTTATTTTTGGTATCTATCTTGTTGCGAATTTTGTGTCGATTTCACATGCTTAGATTACTAAAATCAATTGATATCTTTTGTTTTCGCATCAATGTTGATATTCATATCTTTATGTGGATTAGCTGAATTTTTAGTTGCCCACATGCTTTAATATTCTCATCACTTTATACACTAATGCATGTTTAGATTGTTATCCCATTCTATTCATCCCTTGTTTAGTTTGGGGGTGTATATGCTTTAATTGGGGGAGATAAGTTAATTTTTTATTCTTTAGCCTTTGTCTATTCCTGAACAAAAAGGGGGAGAATGATAGGGGAGAAATGGTATCTAATCCTATTATTATCGTATCTAAGTTTAGGAGATTTAACTTAGGGGGAGTCGCGACCTTCTTAGGTAGATCATTTGATAAAGGGGGGGATTTAATTAAGGGGGAGTCTTTATTTAAATTGCATTTAATATTTTAATATTCCCTATGCGTTTAATGTGTTGCTTAAGTGTGCAGGTATTGTAAAGCGACATATTTTTGAAGTGGCAAAGCGTTGAATTCTAAAGTGGTATTCGAGTCAAGCAGTGTACTCTTTATTTTGGGTGGGATGTTTTTGAGTCTAGTGAGATTGACGGCCCTTTAGGATTTTTGTTTGGTTTTTGTCCCGGAATAGCCAAGGGGGGAGATTTTTAAGGACGCAAATTTTCAATTGAGTCCCTTGTTGTTTTGGCTCAATTTCGGACAAAAAAGTTTGAGTCACAGGATAGAATACTTTACCATCCTTCAAGCCTATGAAACACTAGAGTTGAAGACGTAGCGGATAAGACTTATAAAGTTTCATCATTGTTGAGTTTCAAGTGCTATGTTTCTACGTCATCAACATCATATTCCATAGTCTCCAAAGGTATGAATGCATTTCTATATAAATATAGGGAGACTTGGAATAAGTTTATATTGGGTGTACTTTTATTTTAAAACTAAGGTTTATTTTGAGAAGGTTTATTTAAAACTTTACAATAAAGTTTCTGGGCTAAAAATGGAATTTTTAATCTTTCTCATTTTTCGTTCGAAATTGTCGTTCGAACGAGTTTTTTGTTCGAATGAGAATTTCGTTCGAATGAGGTTTGCCAATGACTTACCACTGGAACTTCGTTAGATAGTTCATTCGAACGAAATGTCGTTCGAACGAGATTTCAGCGGGAACAGTTTTTGGCAGTTTTTTGGCACTTTTCCACTAATTTTGTCCCACAATTCTTTCACAAAATTTAATGACTTCGGGAATAGAATTTTTCTAAGAATTTTTTCCATCTCCTAGAGAGTGTTTGAGAGCTTAATTCTTTCATAAAAAGTTCCCTTGGTGTTTGTTATCCAAATTGAGTTATTCAAAGAACAAAACCAAGTTTACACCTAATTGTTTGTTTTAATCCAAGTCTCTATCTATCTATCTATCTATATATATATATATATATATATATATATATACACACACATATTGCTTGAAGAGTTTGTTTGGCACCGGATTCATCTCTATCGTAAAAGAGTGTTTGGGTTTGCTTCTACATCCCACAAAGAAGAAGCTTGTTTGCGTTGACTTACTCACTTGGAGAAAGGCTCCTTGTTCGGGTGGCAGTGACCGAAAAAGTCCGATCGATGGATTCTAAGATCACAGTGGAGCTCCGTGGTTATTCTCTAGGAAGCGGTGGATACAAGAAGAAGCGTCGGGGCTTGGACAGAGTCAAGTCGAGTGTTGTAAGTCTTATTATCATGTATTTGTAAAATCGTACTTAGTGGATTTGAGGCTAGGGCCGTTCAAGGTTTTTACCCGTCATGGGTTTTTCCTCGTACATCGCGGCGTAGTGATTCTTTGTTTATTTAATCTTTTTCAAATTCACCTAGAACGCATGCTTAGGTAAAAAGATAAAATTGGCTTAAATCACTACTCATGTTTAATTTGGTTCTACATAATTATTTGGGTAAATGTTAATTTGATTCAAGTCATCATTTAATTTGTTAACATTGGTTTGGCCTAAATTAGTAATATTGAAAATATGACTTAGGCAAATTTCTAGGACTTGGATTGAGTTAATATGTTAAAGTGAAAAATTCATTTGTTAATTAATTTAATTTCACTTTGAACTTTGCTTAATTTTAATTTGAGATAAATTAAAATTTGGTATTTGTTTAATTGAACCATCTCGCTTCCGCATCTCATAAAAGGAAATTACTTTTTGTAGTAAGATTTTTAAAATCTAAAAATTGGGGGCCTCGTGTTCCAACAGTTTTGGATTTTCATTTGGTTTATTAGGAATTTGAGTAGATGAGGAAATCGTATGAGCCTTAGGGTCACAAAAATGGGTTTTGTTGGCCAATGGGTAAAATGGGTTGAATCGTGGGTTTCAGATATGGGTTTGGAGGATTGAGATTGTTGGCTTCGGGTTTGGACAGGGCATCCGGGTATGGGAAGGTGTCGCTGGAAATGGGGGAAGTCGCGATCGGGTATGGCCTATGCTTAACCACCAACAGGTATAACCGGGTTTAGTTGATGCCATAGCAGGGGCAAAGGGGCTCGCGGGTTGGGGTTCTAGCGCTGGATTTTTCTTTTCGCCGGTAGGATCTCGTTTTCAGAGAGGTCGTTAGGGAGGTTCGACCAGGGCTCCGGGTTATTCCGGGATTGGTTTTTCGGGTTAAATGGGTATGGGTTTCGGATTTTGGTATAGGGTAGAGGAGAGAGAGGAGGTATGTGTTGGGTTTAGAGGTGTGTGGTTATGGTGGTAAGAGAGAGAGTGTGGTGTGGGTTAAGAAGTTGAAGGTGGGTATGGTTGTGTGTGGTGAGGGTGTATGGGAGAAAGGTGTGGGTGAGTGAGTGTTTTGAGTGTGTTTAGGTGTATGGAATGGTGTATGTGAGTGGGGGTTTAGATTTGCTGTAAATGGGTGTAAGAGGGGTTTGTGTGTGTGTGTTTAATTTGGACACCTTTAAAAATAAAATAAAACTAACTAACTAACTCAAAATAAAACTAACAAACTAAAAAATAAAATTAACTAAATATAAAATCCTAATCTAAAAAATAAAACTCAAATAATAAAACAAAGGAAATAAACACTAAAAATCTAATAAAAATATAAAACTAAAGGCCTAAAAAAAGTAAAATATAATAAAAATAAAAATAAACTCTTAAAAACTAATCTTAATAAAATAAGACAAAATTAAATAAAATAAAAACTAATCAAAATCAAAATTAAACTACACTAAATAAAAGGAATTAGAAAAATATGGAAATAAATTCTAAAAGTCCTAAATAAATCCTAAAAATAAAAATGGCACAAAATAAAAATCTAAAAAAAAATACAAACTAGACACACACAGGTTATGGGTGAAGGTTTGGGCTAGGTTAGGGTTACGGGACAAGGTATTTAACTCCATTCTTGATGCAATTTGCCTTGAAATAACGCTTTTGACACAATAACTGCCATCAAGCCTGCACAATATACAATTAAGCATATAAGACCCAATTTGCTGAGAATTAGAACTAAAATACGTCTATTCGAGGTATAAAATGTACACTTTGGGTTCTTATCATGAAGATTAAAATTCTTAAGCAATTGTCACTTGGATTGCTACGGGTGCGATCTGATTTATATCGGGTCAAATGTTCTCTGCATATTTGATGACAATTGTGTAAGTAGGTCTGACATCATAATTCAAAGGAAACCACATCCAGGGGATTCCGTGGATTATGATACCCCTTGATAGACTTATATCTCTCGTTTCCACTAAGTAAAACTCGGTTTGTGGATTATTTGATAATCCATGTGGCCTAGTAAATAATTTGAGTCTGAGAATCAAGGAATTTATTAGATATTTCTTAAAATCTACTAACAGTAAAATGATTTGACAAAGCGAGTATCAGACTCTTAACGCGGGGAATCATGTTGTGTACCATAATCAGCTATGCAAATAAGTCCTCATTATATTCGAGTGATTTCTGAGATAATTTGGAGTGCGGTCACGATTATTTAGTGAAATTAATTCATGATTAAATAAATAAAGGAAATAATTATGATAATATAATTATATTCGAGTGACTTTTGAGATAATTTGGACTGCATTCGTGATTATTTAGTGAAATTAATTCACTATTAAATAAAGAAAAGAAACAATTGCGATAATCTAATTGGGATTTTTTAGTATTTATTTAGAGCTAATTTAATTATTTATTTTGGGTCCATAGTGTAGTTGATATACTAAAGTAGTTGGGCCCAGACTCTCAAGAAACCCAATTTATCCCAAGCCCAACTTTTATACTAGTATATAATGGGGTGGGAAAAGATTTTTGTGAATATAATGCTTTATTAGGGTTTGAGATGGGTGAGAGAAAATACTATTTACGTATTTGTGAAGAGGCTCAGAGGGGGAGGACCATATCTCACTCATAAGGAATGGTTTTATTCTAAAAAGTTGCCCACACACCTACCTAGATTTGGGTAGGATCATACACTAGAATATCCAAGCTTTAAAGAAGGTTAAGTAAGGTTTTGGAGATCCAAAATAAGGCAGCTCCTTCATTAACAAATACTTTTCTCCGCTTCGAATCACAACCGGATCCAAAAAGGTGTTGCATTCTAAACTCAAGGTTTGTTCTTTAAACATATTTCTTTTTTTTAATACATGATTAATCAAAGATCCATAGGGCTGAAATTTTTCACATTGATAATGTTAATCCCAAGTTATTTTTCCCAATAATTGGTATTAGATCCTCGATTGAGATTGATTGTGCATTAAAAAGATCCATGTTGTCCAACTAGAAACCCAAATGTAATTTTATGAATATGCATAGTTTTGTGTATGGAATCATACTAACTCCACTTTGTAGGGTTTTATTATGATCATTCCTTTCATTACGGTCACGTAAATAGTTGTTTTCATTTATGTGATTGAATCCTATGGTGGGTTTATCAGTAGTTAAATTTCTATCAGTTTCGATTTTGAATAAATCATGTCTTGGTGGAGGTTGTGAGGGGATCTAATATTGTTTCTATTGTAAATATCCTTTTAATTACAGATCATGATCATGAAAAAAGATGGAGAGAATTTGGGGGAGAGAATTTGGGGACTTCTTGAAGAAGAAATAAGAGATCTTGGTAAACTTTCCTGGAGATTCATGAAGGGTTCATGGATGGGCTATGGAGATTCTTGAATGGTAAATTCAAGATCTTATTTTATTTATTCTGGTTGATCGAACTGTTCAAATTTTCTAAAATTTTAATATGTTCTAGTTAAAGAAGATATGAAGTTGCTATCCAAAACTCAGCTCGATCGGAGAACGTTAAGGTCGTATGCATCATGTTGTAAAGATTGCATAGTAGGATTTCCTCAAGTTTTGGATATGTACTTGGTGAAGATGAGACGAAGCCTTGTTCAGAGAATCATCTCGATCGGTAATCATTAAGGTTGCCAACATTAGCTTTTAATGAAGTTTACTTCAAGTTGGACACTTGCCATAAAGGAAGTCTTCTTCAACAAGTATTTATTTGCATGGAACGTTTTACTTCAAGTTGGACTTTTTCTCAAAAGGAATACTTCTCTAACAAGAACTCTTATGCAGGAAGAGTTTTACTTCATGTTGAAGTTTAGGCCATGATGGAAAGGGCATTAAATTGTTTTTTTGATTTTGTTGCCTTTAAGTATTTTATTTCTTGCACGTCTCTTCATTTATATTATGTTGCATAATTTTCTGCTAATTAATGGAATAATTAGGAATACCCATTTTATGGGAAACACGAATTATTTGTTTTAAGACTAGCCTAGGTCACCAATTTTCTTCAAAAATTTATGTTTTGTTTTATTCTTTTCTAAATTGAATTTAATCAGGTAATTAATTTTAAGGTATTGATTAAATTTTGATCTCCGGGTTTTTATTTTAATTTTAAAAAAAATGGAAAATTAAAATAGTGAGATCAGGTGATTTAATTTATATAAATAAATTAGAAATTGCCAAGGATTTAAATTCGGGCATTTAGAATTATATATTTAGTTTTTCAAATCCCTCAAGTTTTTAAATACAAAGTGGGAGAGGGATGTCAACATAAACCTCACGGTCTCCATCAATAATTTGTAGAGTTTTAATATTATGTAGGTCCTCCAAAGAGGAATATAAATTACTATGGTGGTCGGTATAAGTTTCTTAACGAATAATTTTGGATTCATTATTCACGTGGGTATCCCTCCAAAAGAGGAGTCTATGTGATATGGGATAATCTAAAATTAGTTTGTGGTATACAGTTAGACATGACTTTTTATATCCTCCAAAAGGATTCACTGTCATTATGAGTGAGACCAAAAGTTGTCGGATATTCACTATTTTTTATAGAGAATCCTGAACTGCCCGCATAGCATAATGAAAGATGAAAATCTGTCTAGTTCAAGGTGTGGTGATTTAAGTTCCCAGTGAGAAATCTCACCTCACGAGGGAACTAGGATGTCCGACGGATTAATTTGAAATTCGCAATTGAGGGATGCCACTTAAAATATAATCAATTTTTTTCTCATATTTAACTGGGTTTTTTTAATTTCATATTTCTAAGATTTCAAAAAATGAATTCAATATTTTTCTCACCATTTTAGTCTTAAATTTTTAATTGGAATAAGTTTCAATGATTGAAAATGTAATTAGATAGGGTAATGGTTTTCCTATTAAAAGTGAATGCATGACGTATGGTCCGATCTACGATAACTTAATATGTAGACTCGGGAACCAAAAATCAGGATTACAAACTTAATATCTTTTCGGGTCAATTTAGTCATTGGCAAGGCAATTGAAGAAAATCCCATAATAATCCTTCTATAATACCCAGCTAAACCCAGGAAAATCCTCACCTCAGTTACATTATTGGGCCTATCCCACTTCATAATAGCTTCTACTTTCTTGGGATCAACACATATACCATCTCCAGAAATAACATGGCTTAAAAATGCAACTTGTGATAGCCAAAATTCATATTTTCTAAACTTAGCATACAACTGCTTATCTTTCAACACATTTAATAGTTCTGAGATGCTTTTTATATTCAACCATATCACATTAGTAGATCAGAATATCATCGATAAAAAATATAACAAATGAATCAACCAAAGGATGCAGTACGCGGTTCATAAGATCCATAAATATAGCTGGAGCATTTGTCACTCCAAAAAGTCATCGCGAGAAATTAAAAACGTCCATACCGAGTGTGAAAAGCAGTTTTAGAAATATCGATCCCTTTCACCCTTAACTGATGATAACCTGATCGCAAGTCTATCTTTGAAAATACTTTAGCACCCTGCAACTGATTAAACAAATCATCTATACAAGGTAAAGGATACTTGTTCTTAATTATAGTTTTATTTAGTTTCCTATAATCAATACACAAATGCATAGTACCATCTTCCTTTTCACAAATAAAATTGGTGCACCCCATGGAGATACATTAGGTTGTATAAACCCCCTATCAAGTAAATCCTGGAATTGAACCTTGAGTTCTTCAACTCAATAGGTTCCATTCTATACGCTGCCATAGAAATAGGGTCTGTCCTCGGTGGTAATTCATTACTAAATTCAACTTCTCTTTTTGGAAGTAACCCGGTAAACTTACTAGAAACCACACATGGAAAATCCCATAAATAGGAACATCGACTAATTGTAAAGCCCCTTCCTAGTGTTAATAACATATGCAATAAAACCCTCATAACCCTTACTTGACAATTTCCTTATCTAAATAGCAGAAATAACACAACTAGGAACAACTTTCCTTTCCCCCCTCACAAATTTAAATGCAAACTCGCCAGGCATTTTAAAAACAACTTATTTGAGAAAACAATCTATAGATGCATGATATTTAGATAACCAATCCATTTATAAAATTATGTCAAAAATCAGATATATTCAATAGAAATAATTATATAACTGTATCTCTACCCCCCCCCCCCCCCCCCACAGTAAAAACATAATCACGAAAAACATATTCAACTACAATCACATCCCCCATAGGCATGGAAATACCTAACCCCACATCTAAACAAGTACATGGTATATTCAGATATATAGCAAATACATAAGACACAAAAGAAGGTGTGGAACTGGGATCAATCAAAACATAAGCACTTCTATTAGTAATAGAAAGTGTACATGTGACAACATCTAGAGTAGCCTGCCCTTCTTTCATCATAAAGACTCATCCACCTGGGCTGGAACTAATAGCTTGTGCCATGCCCCAGGTTTCATCTATAATAACCGAGTTATAACAACCAACACAATTATAATACTAACTATTGATTAGTATATAAATAATTCATAAATATCATACCAAACCAACAACTTCCATCTAATTGGCACACACGTCCATAATTAATAACCTAAACGCTTTGATACCACTAATTGTCACACCCCAGACCCAAATATATTCTAATCATTTCATTTATATTATGATTAAATCATAATCTTCAGTCCATTCGAAATATATTCATTTATCAATATTTTTTCCATGTACAATAAACATAATCATGTTCTTTGTACCATAACGTAATTAACATCAGAGTCATAATTAAACAAACACGCTATACTACGATTGACTATGGTTAAATATTACAATCATCAAATCCACTCATTCTAACTCAATATATAAGATGTGTGAGTGCAGTAAAACCTCAGTGTAATAATGACAAAGTCCCCACATCTAATCCCCAGATCCTTCTAATAGTGTAACTCTCGAATCACTGATCATATGATATCCTAACTGGCAGCGTATAAACCTGAAAATGTTAAAATATAAACTGTAAGCATTAAGCTTAGTGAGGTACTCCTTCCCTAAATTGAAATAACAGTTCTTTATCAAATATGTGGATATAAAATCCAAATAATACTGCCCTGCTATGAAATAACAATATTATATCAAATCTCTAGATATAGAATCCAAACAATCCTTCCCTACAATGAAATGACAATTCTATATCAAATTTGTGGATATATAATCCCAATAATCCGGCCTTGCTATGAAATAATAGTTTTATATAAAATCAGTGGATATGAAATCCAAACAATCCTGCCCTGCTACGAAATAACAGTTTTATATCAAATCTGTGGATATGAGATCCAAATAATCCTGCCCGTTAGCAATAACAAATCATGGAACATAAGTTCCAACAATTCCTTGTCATAAGACAAATCAAATTATTGGATCTTTTTCCAATTCCAATCTTGGATCATAAGATCGAAACAAATCCTGGATATTTTAATATCTAAAAAAATCCTGAATACCGAAGTATTCAAACCAATCCTGGATCATAATACCTAAACAAATCCAGGATATTTTAATATCTAAACAAATACTAAATGCCGAAGTATTCAAACCAATCCTGGATCATACAACCCAAAAAAATCTTGGATATTTTAATATCCAAACAAATCCTGAATACCGAAGTATTAAAAAAATCCTCTCTTAGAGATATATTCATATTTATATATGAAATAAATCATAAGTACACTCACCTTGGAGATTTAATCAGGCTTTTCCCTTGCCTTTATCCGGTATTTGTTCAGTCGGTTCTTCTTCTCTTCCTATCATTCTTACTATGTTAGTATCATCATAGGAATATTAACAATTCAAAGAATAATTTGAAAATAACTCAATTCATAAGCGTCATATGATTCTATTCAAATCATTCATCATAAATGAAGTTCTATCCAAATTCATGTTAATATATTTGTCATATCCAAATCATAGACAAAACATATATTCATTTATTCTTCTTAATTAAATACTTATCATATTAGTATTCCAATGAAAAATATGTCACATCATTTCAAGTTTTTTAGAGCAATATAGGTCCATTTCTTTACTACATAGCAAATCTTCCCTATAGGCTCTTTTATCGTTCATTCAACTTCCAGGAATTTTAATAATTTTACTACATCATAACTTTATATGATATTTAACCCAACATCAATAAAAATATTTAAAAATACAAAATTAAAATTTCATAATTTTTAAGGTTCATTTACTATGCAAAGCAAAACATCGAACGCATGGCATGCATACTTTCACCCTTGGGGCAGATTTTATAACCGAACTTCAAACTCTCACCAAAGATTCATTTCTTGGTATTTTCACATGATTTTTGGATATGTCACACATATATGAGTCTAGTTTCATTTACAACTAGAATTAATAAATTCCAGTAATGATAAAAAAAGATATGGAAGTTTGAATAAACAAGGTCACTAAACGAAGCAATTTAAGGGTTTACACATTCAACTTTGTTTAAACTCGTATCAATTCATACGTATACCTCAAGACATGAAATTTTAGTAAACAATGGATGATTTATATCATTTCAATCAATAATATAAGAAAAATAACAAGATTTACGCGTAGGATTACCTTAGGGACGTTTACATAATTTCCTATGAATTTTTCTCCAACGTTTCCACCTCGCTTTCTTCCTAAACTTCCCTATTATCTCTCCTTAAGCTTAAATTATTCATGGATGATTTTGGATGAAGGAGAAGCTTATTTCAAAGGTATAAGGTCAGACAAACCAGCCTGCACCTCCAACCAATCAATTTAAGACATTTGTTGGGTATAAAAGGATAAATTATCACTTAAACGGATGGACAGATTTTCCCTTGGTTAGTGATTTTGGTATAATTTATTAATCGGACCACCGTTTCACACACCGTTTCTTGTGTTACAACCCTAAATCACCTGTCTACAACTATCTGGTTTTCACCTCAAGTCACGAAATTAACATACCTTGGTTGTTCGAATCAAACAAATATGTATAATGCATCTTCATGCTATCTTCACTCTACTATGGATATTCTTCCATGGAATGCGTTCTCCACACAACGTTCACAAGTGGGATCACTTTGGATCTCAATATCTGTTCCTTCCTATCCACGATAGCAAGTGGTTCTTCCACATAACTCAAGTCTTCCTTTAACTCAATAGGTTGTTCCACCAACACATGTAAAGAATACTCTACATACTTTCTTAAATAGATTAATGGAAAACATCATGTAGTCGGGATAACTCTGGTGGTAATGCTAACTTGTAGGCAACCACCCTGACTTTTTCAAGAATTTTATATGGTCCAATATAACGTGGACTTAACTTTCCTTTTCTTACAAACCTCATAACTCGTTCCCATGGCGATATCCGAAGAAGCACATAATCCCCTTTCTGGAATTCTAAATCTTTTTGCCGTTTATCCGCACAACTTTTCTGCCTGCTTTGAGCTGTTCTCATTCTATCTTGAATAATCTTTACCTTTTCAGTGGAGACTTCAATCAACTCTGAACCCTCTATCGTCCTTTCACCAACTTTAGTCTAATAAACGGGTGTCCGACACCATCTATCATACAACGCTTCATATGGATCCATACCAATAGTGGATTGAAAACTATTGTTATATGCAAATTCTATTAAAGGCAACTATTAATCCCAATTACCTTTGAAATAAAGCACACAAACTCTAAACATATCCTTCAAAATCTGTATGGTTCTTTCAGAATGCCCATCCGTCTAAGGATGAAAGGGTGTACTAAACTTTAAGTTAGTACCCATAGCATACTGTAAACTATCCCAAAATTTGGATGAAAAGTAGGGTCTCTATCTGAAACAATAGACACGGGAGCTCCATGCAATCAGATAATCGCATTAACATATAATCATAATTATATTCAGATTGTTACAAAAATATTGAGAGATGTTTGTTTTTTTACTCGAAGTATTTTTGTAAAATGATTTTTGAAATAATTTTTTGGTTTTTAATCTCGTTAGAACGAGATGTAGATCTCGTTAGAATGATATGTAGATCTCGTTAGAATGAACATCGTAGTTCGTTTGAACGAACTCTAAAGTTATTAGAATGAAATGGTAGTTTTGTTAGAATGGACTTCTAACGAGCATCTAACGAGATGGTCTCTATTTAATAGAGGAAGCCCTATGGAACGAGATAGGATAATCATTTGAACAAGTTTTGATATCGTTAGAACGAACCTAAAGTTTTCATTCGAATGCGACACTATTTTCTTTCGAATGAGAGAGACGCCTAAAAAATTATGTCTTTCTATAAAAAATTATTTTAAATAATTTTTCTCAATACTTTTAGCAAAAATAAAATACACATGCCAGTTCCAAAAGTGTTTATTTTTTTTGTTTTCCAAAAATAAGTTTTTATTTTCCAAATCACTCATCCCCTAGAATTATTTGTTGGTTTTCAAACCCTAGTTCCCAAATACTACATCAAACCCTTATAGAGTTTACTCTACTACTGATTTGTGGATCCAAGGCTCTACAGCTAAAGAAAAAAGGATTCCGATGAGATTGGTCGATGTATACCAAAGAAAGAGCTAATTTTTATGGATGGTGCTGGACTGTGTCATATCTCTTAGAGATTTGAAAACCCGTGCATTATATTTAGTAGAGATCTAAGTAGTATGTAAGTCATCGAGTGTGTTAAATTCTTAATAGTGCTGAAATCTAGATTTTGCTCAAAATGGAATTTCCTCGGTTTCTTCTTTTATGTCTATGGTTTGAATTTTTTGGATTGGAACATTCAATTTAGATTTTATCTTTCATGCACACCTTAATCTAATCAAGATAAAATTTGGATTAAAAAATTGGATCTTATGTGTGCTTAACCTAATATACGGACTATCTATATGGAGTAACTTTCTCAAATTGGTATCAGAGTCGATTACACTAAGTTTTTATGTGATCTTTAAATTGGGGTTTTATGGATAATTTGTATAATAGGCAACCTATTTTCGATGGGTATAATTATCTTATTGAAATGCTCAACTGAGGTGGGCTTTAAAAGCGATTGGCGAGCATGTTTGGCTTGTTTGTGAAAGAGGGTGGACACCAGCCACTATAACTAATGATGATGTCATAAGTGCTAAACCCATCACCACTTGGATGGAGGATAAACTAAAATGGAGAAATTTCAACTCATGTAGTTTAAGTGTAATTTATGGAGCCGTTACCCCCAATGAGTTTTATCGCATCATAACGTACAACACATCTAAGGAAGCGTGGGATATCCTCTAACTCACTCACGATGGTAGTAACGTTGTGAAAGCTTATCAGCTTCAAATTCTCACCACACAATTTGAGACCACTACTATGCTAGAGACTGAGTAATTTGATGAATTTTATGCATGATTATCTGATATTTTTAACTCTTGTATTACTTTGGGTGAAAGAATTCTTAATATGAGAGTCGTGAAAAATATTTTAAGATCCCTTCCATCCCGATTTATTCCTAAGTTCATTGTCCTTCATTTTTTGGGAATTTTAGATACTCATAGGTTAGAAGAACTCATAGGAGACCTTCAAACTTATGACATCGATATGTTTCCCAAATTTGTTAAACCAAAGGAAAAGGGGATTGATTTGAAAGTTCAATCTAAATTGAAAAAGGAGGTCTTTTTCTTACTCCGGCTATGATTTTGATCTAAATGATCTTTCCCATTTTGTAAAAAAATTGAAAAAAAATCTCTAGATAAGAAAAGAAAAAGCGAGAAGAGATTATACTGAGAAAGATGAGAATAGATGATATGAGTGCGGGTTAAGGGTCACAAAGTTCACGAGTATGATACGAGATCAAAGAGACAAACCAAAGGCAAATATGCCTTTAATGCCATGCTTATTGATAGCGATGTCGAGTCGATGGATTTTAGGGACAAAACACTGCGTGGCCGTAACTTCATTGTATTCATGGCTAGTCTTGTTGGTACTTAGATTACGTCTCATGTCGATGAGGGCGTGTCTAAACATGATGACCTAGTCTAATCATTATGGAGAGAGTTAAGGAGATAAAGTTTTAAGCGAGGGAGAGAATGACCTTCAACGCACTTACGTCGAGCTTTACACATAATCCTTTAAAATGAAAAGGAAAAATAAAAGGTTGTTGATTAGGGTATTACCTTTATAGTATGATTTAAGAGATTCAAGAGAGATAGAGTATTCGGTGAAAGTGTCTTTTGGAGACAGAGTCATTTTAGTAGAGAAGTAAAATGGTAACTTGGCCAACAAAGTGGCTAGTCTTACGAGAGATCTTCAATCTTCATTGGGCTCATGAAAAACTTGAAGTCCTTGTATCCCAACTTGATAAAGATCTAGAATGTGCCCGAGAGGTCAAGGTTACTATAGATGATACATCAAAGAAGGGTGGAAATATTTTCCTATGTCTCGCTTTAGGTTTTAGGGTGAGGCAAGGAATAGGTTATGATGGTGCATCCTCTTACCATGTCGCAACAGATTCGGTTCCTAAATTGGATTATATCCTTATGGGCCTCGACATAAACCACAAAAGAAAGGTTAACCTAAAAGAGTGAACCAAGATAGACCCAAACAAGTCTACATTTGCACCATTACAAAAGGAGAGGTCAGCTTAGGGAATTTTACTACAAGTTAGGGAGAACTAAATGCTCACATGCTCTCGCACGCCGCTATAATGACTTTTATAGTCTTAGAGAGCAAGTTGAGTTCCTAATCGCGAATTCTCAAAGCTTAATGGAAGAATTTCAAAGGATGTGTATGCCTCTTGAGAACTCTTCCAACGTTACGACTAAATCTAACAATAATAAGGGAAAATAAAGGTCTTAATGTTAAAAATACCTTGTTGTTCACATTACTCTTAATGTTAAAAATACTTCCCAATGGTATTTTAATAGTGGTTCTTTAGGCACATGACTAGTGACAATTCGTATTTTATCGACTTTGAGTATTACAAGGAAGGAAAATTCACCTTTAAAGATGGGAGTATCACTAGTATTTTAGGACGTGGTTGTTTTGAAATGCCCAGATTTCCTAAACTAGACAATGTGTTATACATCGAAGGGTTCAAAGAAAACTTAATTAGCATAAGCCAATTTTGTTATGCAAATTTACGGTAAAGTTCCTCCGATTCGAATGTAACGTATATGATCAATTTGGTGAACTATGACTTTAAGGAGTGAGGAGCAACGATAATTACTATGGGATCATTACCAATTCCTCATTTATGTGCAATAATTCCATGGTCTCCTCCTCTATGTACCTTTGGCATTAATGAATGTGTCATATGAGCTTTAGAGATATTGAAAGATTAATGAAGAAAAACCTAGTTTGTGGCTTACCATCACTTAGGAAACACACTTCTCCGATTTGTGGTCCTTGGCAACAATAAAAACAAATTTGAAGTCCCCATCAGAAGTTTAATAACATTACCACTTCTCATATGTTGGAATTAATACATATGGATCTTATGGGTCCTACTCGTACGAAGAGTATAGGTGGTAAGAGATACATTCTTGTGATGGTTTATAACTTTTCGATATACTCTATCATGGGGCTTCTTAGAAAAAGTCTGATACGGTTGAGTTCCTAATAACCAAGTGTCGTGTCTTACAAAACCAACACAGTGTCTCTATTATTCGAATGGATAATGACAACATAACTAAATTAAAAGAAGATGGAGTGGATAGCTATTTTTGATGGGGTGGGCATCAAACACGAGTTTTTAGTCATTCTTACTCCTAAATAAAATAGGATAGTTAAGAGGATGAACCAGATGATTCAAGAGATGGATAGATTTATGCTTCTTGGGAGAAACGTGCCTATACATTTTTAGGTAGATACCGCATGCCATGTGGTGAATCGGGTATATCTGCATCCACACACCTTACACGCGCTATATGAGTTATGGACAGGGAAGAAATCCAACTTATTGTATTTTCATGTCTTTAGGAGTACTTGCTACATCCTGAGACATAGAGAGCATTTTATGAAAGTTCAACTCCCAGAGCGATAAGGGGATATTTTTAGGCTATTCATCGCCAAGTAGGGCTTATAGAGGGTGTTTAATCTTTCAAGATCTAAGGGTATGGAGTTAATAAACATCATGATTAGCGACAACGAGCCACCGACGTCTATTAACTATATACCCGAGTGTGAGGATGACGCACCCCCGGTGTAAATCCAGTCGTTCATTATACTACCCCGGTGGACCACGCTTGATTTAGAGGATCCACCCTCTTGGGTTCGAAAAAGTCATGACCCTTCCGCTATACTTAGTGATCCCATACTATTTACCAATAATCATTCTCAACTTGAGATTGTGGTTAGCTACTTTTGCTTCACCTCCTTAGTTGAGCCTAAGAATGTGAAAGAATAACTCAAGGATGAGCATTGGATATCCATTATGAGAGAAGAGTTGCTTCGATTTCGAAAGAACATTGTCTGGGAGTTGGTCCCCAAACCTATAGATACTAATATTATTGGATCTTATTGGTACCAAATGGATTTATAAGAATAAGATGGATGATAATGGTGCCATAGTTTACAATAAGGCTAGGTTTGTTGCTCAAGGCTACACACAAATTAAGGTTGCATACTTTGATGAGACATTTTATACTATTTCTATACTTGAGTCCGTTCACTTACTACTCACCATATCATGTCATGTACACTCAACTTATATCAAATTGATGTCAAGAGTACCTTCTTTAATGGCATTCTATAGGAGAAAGTGTACATGGAACAACCAAAGGGGTATGCAACCCCAAAGCACCCAGAACACATCTATTATCTTAAGAAGGCCTTATATGGTTTAAAAAATCACCTCGTTCTTGGTATAAGAGGCTCATTTCCTATATATTAGCTCTTGACTTTAAAAGAGGGGGAGTTGATAAGACGTTATTTATGAGTGGAGAGAGTGGTTCTATATTGGTTGTCCAACCCTATGTAGACGACATAGTATTTGGATCCACATACTCCGGACATGCTCACACTTTTGAGGAGGAGATGAAGAGAGAGTTTGAGATGAGCGTGGTTAGTGAGATTACGTTCTTCTTAGGTCTCCAGGTACGTCAACTTGACGATAGAATATTCATATCTCGATCCAAATATGCTAGGGACATAGTGAAAAAGTTTAGTTTAGACTCCGCTAAGAAATCACGCACCCCTATAAGTACATCGACTAATCTTAGCAAAGATGCTTTAGGCAGGGACGTAAAGCAAACCCTTTACAGGAGCATGATAAGGATTCTACTCTACTTAACTTTTAATCTTCCCAACATTGCCTTAGCGTTGGAGTTTGTGCATGTTAACAAATGTCCCTAAAATAGTCTCATTTGTTTGAACTTAAACATATCATTAAATACACAAGTGGCACTATTTCCTATGGTATTTGGTATTCCTTTGGTACCAATGACCATTTGTCCGCCTATTTGGATGCCGATTAGGCCGGGGATGCTGATGGTTATAGGAGCACCTGGGGTGGGTGTTTTAACCTTGGGAGTACTCTTGTCTCTTGGTTAAGCAAGAAGTAAAACTCCATTTCTTTATCCGCATGGAGGCCGAGTATATAGTTGTTGGGAGTTATTACAAGTAACTCTTATGGATGAAGAAAATATTGGAAGATTATGTGATTTTCCAAGGTATAGTGACTATTTCATGTGATAATACGAGTGCAATTCATATATCCTGTAATCCAGTCCAACATTTCCACACGAAGCACACTAGGATATGTGAGCATTTATTCATGATATCGTTAAAGATAGGGTTATGTCCTTAAGCTTTGTGAACATCGCATGTCAATTAGCTGATATTTTCACGAAACCTTTAGATGCACTTAGATTCGAGAATCTCAAAAAGTATTTGGGTATTTTCTCTTTTGATTGAGTTCGGGTACTTTGTTTAGTATAGGGTGATTATCATATTCATATATTTTATCCCTATTGCTAGATTGTATTTCTATGTGTTTATATACATGTTGTTTCTTTTTTATAAATCTTTGAAAAATTCAAAAAGATTTTGGATTTTTAAGAAAAAGTTTGCAAATTTCCAAAAAGATTTTATTTTGATAAATTTTTTTGAAAAAGGCAAAATGGTTTTTGTATTCGCATTTTTCACCATATATGGATTTGCATTTAAGATAATCAGATCACCCCTACACTCCATCTATTCATATGACTTTTTCATAGAGTTTTAGGACATGGATTCGTTTCTTTAGTGTGCTTAATAATGTGTGAATAGAATTGTGTTGATCATTGATGATTACTTTCTTCATGCTAGACTCTTAATCACCTTTATTGGACATGTGTAGGGACATTTTGAACATTGTGCTTGCTCATCACATATCGAATACGATGTTCTCTTCTCAATCATGCTTAATAACGAACCAGATGTAAAAAGAGATGAGTTGTTCTTGTAAGAACCACTGCCCAAACTTTGTTTCCCACAAAATTTGTGTTATTTTGTGCAATAAAAAGGGGATATGAAAGAAAAAATTATCTTTGCATTAAAAGTCACCATTTGTAAAAGAGCCTAAAATATTAACGGCGGACAGAAACAAAAATGCTAAGGCCAATTTTATATTTCATTGATGCTTCACTGTAAATGAGCATTATGATATGTTTAAAAATATTTGAGAGTGAATTCTTATATATGTTAGATTTTGAGGGTATAGAAGATCAATGGGTTTGCACAATGGACTTTCTTGAAAAGCATTAAATAATTTAGCGTTATTGATTTGAGAATCATTTATATTCATGGCATGTCGTATAAGCCGAGTCAATTTCATTTTAGTTCAACATTTTCACACTAAAGGTGGAAATCGAGTTCGTTTTTTATAAGTATCTCATGACTTCATGAGCCTATGTTATGAATGCCTATATTGATTTGCTTATGGAAAATGTTCACGCAATTACATTTCACTTTCATGATTCGGATATTTTTGTGTTGTTATATGGTGCTATATATTTTGTAATTATATGTACCTTTTATCGACATATACTTTTTATACTTATAATTGTGAAAATTTATTCAAAAATAGATGATTAAATGACTTTCGAAAATTCACTACATGTGCTTAATTTTCTATCTTTGTAATCTAATTTCTATTGGATTAATATGATGCTTACTATTCATGATTAGTTACTAACCCTTTGTCTATTACAGATAAAAAGAGGGAGAACAAATTAAGGGGGAGTTTACTTTTCTTTAAACTCGTACGTGTCATGATATTGTTTTGTTTCATGTGTGTAGGTATCTTCCTCTTTGATGATGATCTCACGAACTACATAAGATAAATAATTTTAGTTGAAGAAAAAGTCTTGAATGCCATTTTTTTTTTCAGTTTGGGAGGACATTAGAACATTGTCTTAGGGGTTTTATTATAATTGGGTTTTCATTTTTTATTTTGTACCGAAATAGGCAAAGGGGGAGATTCATAGGATCAAGATTTTATAATTTCTCATAGATTAGTTATTTTGGCGTATCCTGTTACAAACCGTTGCAAAAAATTAAACACTACATTCATATCAGCCTCCACGATCATTTGAAGATGAATTGGTGATCGAGCTTCATGTCTGAGATTCAAGCCGTTGGAATCATCATGAAAATTTTATGGAGGTATATGAACTTGTGGTTTTGAATTCTCAGCCATATATATTCTGGGATGTTTGTGTTTTTTACTTGAGGCATTTTTATAAAATGATTTTTGAAATATTTTTTTTTAATTTTAATCTTGTTAGAACAAACACTGTAGTTCATTTGAAAAATTCTAAAGTCGTTAAAACGAAATGGAAATTTCTTCAAAACGGACTTCTAATGAGAATCTAACAAGATGGTCTCTATTTGAGAGAATAACTCACATCGGATGTTCGTTGCAAGGTCGATCGAACGAGATAGGCTTGTCATTCGAACAAGTTTTGACATCATTGTAATGAAACTACAGTTTTCATTTGAATGAGACACCATTTTCATTCAAAAGAGAGCATCGCCTCAAAATTTGTGTATTTCTATAAAAAAGTATTTTGAATATTTTTTCTCAAGACTTTTAGTGAAAACGAAATACTCGTACCTGTTCCAAAAGTGTTCATCTTTTTGTTTTCCAAAAATAAGTTTTTGTTTCCCAAATCACTCATCCCCTAGGATGATTTGTTGAGCTTCAAACCCTAGTTCCTAAATATTACATCAAACCCTTATAGAATTTATTCTACTACTGATTTATGGAGCCGAGTCTCTATGGTTGAAGAAGAAAGGATTTCGATATCCTGAGGTTGGTCGATGGATACCGAGGGAAGAGCTACTTTTTATGGATGGTGCCGGATTGTGACGTATCTGTTGAAGATTTGAAGACCTGTGCATTATACTTAGTGGAGCTCTACGTAGTAAGTAAGTCATCAAGTCAGTCAAATTCTTAACATAGCTGAAATTTAGGTTTCGCCGAAAATGGATTTTTCCTCGATTTCTTCTTTTATGTTTTTGGTTTAATTGTGTTGATTGGAACATTCAATTTGGACTTATCTTACATGCACACCTTAATTTAATCAAGATAAAATTTGGATTAAAAAATTGGATCTTGTGTGTACATAACCTAACATACGGACTATCCATATGAACCCTCTTTATAAATACATTCCAATTTAATTTAATCTTAATAGGTCTCTTCAAATCCCATTGAATATTAGAGTGGGCAAATGCCCATTCTAGGGCATGTCCAGATTTGGGGTTGTCTCGTACTTGTGCTATAGAAGGATCCAAGGATGTTAAAATTAAGGAAATAGGTATGTCTCTTCGTTGGTTATTAACAATACCAGTTATGGCACCACCCAGTAATGTAGTAAAATCTCAATCCAGGACAGCCTTGAAGGTGCAACAATGGTGAAAATCAGATATATAAGTAAAGAAGGAGGTGAGACAATGGAGAGCAAGACTATAAAATAAGTGGTTCAGGCATCTAGCCTACTCCATTATGCATAGGTGTGTGAAATTCAATATGAAAATGGGATCTAATGTCCTGGTGATACAATTCATTCAACTTTCTCCATATATAGTGAATGAAACAGAGTTCTGGCTAGGGTTTCAATAATCGATCCTTTACATTGTTGAAGAAGACAAACTTATATAGTGCCTGGGTCGAGTAATGTACCCCCTATTCATGTAATAAGCATGTACAATATATATTAACCAGTACACTTGTGATTCAGTTATAACTGCATGTCAATGTGGACTGATTTTGTCGAAGTCTTGGATCACATGTGATTGATTTTTTATCTAGAGGGGTCTCGGATGGGCAGAATATGAGACCTTCGGAGTCCTGTTTGATTATACATTAGAGGAGTGTTGTCTCGACTGTGAAGACGCTAAGCTGAGACAGCCTCGTAGTAGGACCAATGAGGTCTCTATTGCTAATTATGGAAGACGAAATGAGATAAGCAGGTGGACAAAGCTATTGGAAATTCTCGTCTTAAGAGGTTGGCTGAGGCTGAGTTCGGTGCTGTTGAATTCCTCATAGAAAGCGTGTTCTGAAAGGTTATCTAGGCCGAGCAAGTCCCACACTATGACGAGGTTACATTTGGGCATATCATTCACCCCTAGCCCTTGGTCTTCAATGTGAGTAGGAGGCTGAGGGTTAAGTGCGTCTATAGGATAAGTATAAGAAAAGACAATTCTGACTGATGACTGAGTTATCCTTCTAATGCCATTTCAAAGTTGGTGATGGTCATTTATGTGACACTTGGCAGTTAGTCTATGGTTCTGTAGGCTTAAGATGACACATGTCCCTGTTTTCATTGGAATTGGATAGAGTCTCACCCAAGTATAAGCGGCGGCTAAAGCGCATAGGATTTAGCGCCTAATGATAATTATTTTTAGGACTTGTACCCAATGATCTGAAGTTTAAAATCTACTTTGGAGACTTTTCTTTCTCTTCTTTGTAATCACCTTCTCATGTCTTAAGCTCTATGAAAACCACCTTTACCGTTCTACCAAAAAACTTCGATTCTCACTGTTCTTCGCGTATTCTGAGTCACTTTCTCCTCCTAGGAGTCTTTCTTCATCGGGGTGACTTATTTCCATCAAGTTCCCTTTCATTTCAGTTTAAATTAATGTGATTTTCTTATTTTTCCATTTTTTGGCGACTTTTGCATCTTCGAAGATACATTTGGTGGCTTTTGGAGTTGTGTCTTACTTTATCTGGTATGTTTTTAGTAGTTGAGGGTGGATTTTTAAGTTTTTCGTCCATTTTCTTTGTAAGGTGAGTCTCTGATAACCATCTCTGGTGAAGTAGTTAACCACTATTCTTGTTCTTTCTTCTCGAAAACGATCGAGTTACCCCCTTTTGATCTTATAATCAAACATAGACAACCTAAAAACTTGTTTAAATGTTAAATTCCCTTTACAAACTAGTCAAACAATACCTAACTCTTAAGGAGAGATATTTTAGGGAGATACAAAGGATGGAAGCCTTAACCATTGATAAGTGTAAAGCCGAGGCCATCCCAACACTTCCAATCCATCTTGTCCCTCTAGCTGTCATACTCCTCCCTATTGTTGATCTTAGTGACTCAATGTTTGAGTCATATACTTTTACGAACAACAATCCTTCTGTTTCCCACACAGCCGAGAGTGTGGGTTCTTATGGGGAGGCGATGAGGCTTTCTGCTACCTCTTTTGAAGGGTCTAAAGAAGCAGAGGTTTCTTCTTGAGCTTCATCTTCTCATAGCATTGAGTCTTCAAACTAGTCAGACTCCTCTCTACAAGTCATCTCAGATCCGAACGAGTCGAGGATGGAAGTTATAATTCCTCCTACGACCGTGGAAGTTTTGTTATCCGTCATTCCGAGTAACGAGTTCGCTCAAATATTTTTAGGTGGTGTCCCATCTAATAACCCGAACATTGAATCTTCTCCTAGCATAGTTACCAAAGTAAATATTTTGACTTGGAGGCATCTTTATGGCATAACACCCTCTATCAATATAAAGGTGCCCTCTGAGTAAGAGAAAGCATTTCACAGATGAGATGGTGAGATCTCGGTCTATGAGAAAATATTTAGGGTCCACTTTAGGCTGCCCATTTACCCAATAATACGAGCCATTCTAACCAGTTTGGGTCTCGACCCCTCTCAACTATCACCGAATGCCTAAAAGATCATCATCGGCTTGGTATCACTTTGGAAAATTGACCTTCCAGTTAGCATTTTTAGGGGTTATTATAACGTGTCATCTCTAAAGACTCGGCCTGGATACTATCATCTTTTAGCCAGGAAACCAACAATGAAGGTCTTGATTGTAAACTAGACTTCTAATCACAACTGTAAGCCCCGTTATTTTTTCATTCGGGAGCTTGGGAGTTCAACCTTGATGTCCTGTACAGTGCCTCAGAGTCTAGGGTTCCTCAGAGATGGGCAAAAGAACTAATATAGGCCAAGTTAGATCCAGGTCTGAGTATTGATGCCATCAAGATGGTGGCCAAAATTATAAGGGAGGGTAAGGAGCGTGGTCTCGTAGAGTTCGAGCAATTAATGACCCCCCAATTTCTTGAGCAAATGAGTTTGGGGGTGGACCCCTAACTGAGTTATGTTAGTATATTTCTTATAATTATTGTGTCATATCTCCTTTGTCCTTATTACTGACCTCGTCTTTACTTTGGATATCATTCTCTCGATACATCGGAGGCTCTATGGAGGATGACTGCTCCTAGTCTTGCTAGTTTAATAAAACAGGTAGGGAAGAATCCTGCACCCCTACCTCAGACAAATAAGTCCACCGTCATCAACCCTAGTCCAGTCGAGGGGTCAAAAAAGAGATGAGATTTCCCTGGGGATCTTCTCACCTCTTATCAGTAAAAGAAGCGCAAGAATGACTCATCCAAAACTACGCCGACACAGTCCATCCCCATCTTCTCTAAAGATGCCTTGAGCATCCCGTCTGGAGAACCTTAAGATCAGCTCAGATTCCCTCATAGGGAATAAAAAGAAATCTTTTGAGGTACTAGCCTCCATAAATCCAGAAACTGATGATCGTTTACTGAAATCTATAGATGTTTATCCGTTGACTGATTTTTATCTGCATAGAGTTGTTCAGGTAAACTTTTGCACTTTTATCAAATTTCTGCCAACACGTGTAGTCTCATATCATACTAGTGTCTCTTATTTTATGCAGTATGTTCTATCTTTGAAGAAATTCCATCAGTGGGTATCTGAAAAGCTTCATGAGATTCGACTAGTCCGAGAGGCTATCAAAAATGAGAAGGACCTGAAAAATAAGATCTTGACCTAAGACAATGACCACAAGAAGTCCATGGAAAACTTGAGGACTCAAAATACTAAGGCCATCAATTTGTTGAATTCTAATCATGATGCTGCCATTAAGGCCCTAATTGGGAAACAGGTATCCGAGGTACAAGATAAAGTGAAGACTACTGCTGACAAGACCCTCAATGAGGCCAAGAAAAATTCGATTAAATAATTTAAATCTTTAAAGGAGTTCTTGGGATATAGCCTCCAATACCTTGATAGTGGGGCTCAGATAGCTTGTCACTGGGCCACATTGAAGTTCCCACACATCTCTCACCTATCTTCACAATTTGAGGCTTTTATCTTCTCTAACCCTTTGGCTATGATAGCCTTGTTTGAAATTGAGTGGTTGGCAAAACCTGTGCCAATAGTCCAGACAGTTGATAAGTAGGGTGACAACAAGTTGACAATTGATGAGGCCGAGATAACCCATTCTGAGAAGGATGAAAATATGAAGGTCGGCAAGAATGATGCAGCTGATGGGTCGGCTCAAGTTCAAATTGAGGTAAACCCATTAACCTGAATTTTCTGTCAGGGCGGTTGCCTATGGCATGATTCCCTTTGTTTGATGTAACTATTGAACACCTTTTCATTTTTGATAACTTTACTTTTGCTTAAATAATTTCAAGTGTATTCTCGTCTGATGTTACTGAATGTGCTTCAGTATAAATACTTGTATCTTTAGTTTTTGCCAATTCTTTTCATTTTGTTGTGTCAACTTCCAACTTTAGACAAGAGATCAACCAACTTAATGATTATTTAAACTAGATATAAACCAACTTAATGATTGTTTAGACTATATATCAACATATAATGATGTTTAAATGAACCATAATTAAATGATTTTTAAATCTGAATGCACCAAATTGCCCATCCCCTATCGTCATTTTGAGAATGTATAGATAAGTATCGTCTCGTCCTACATTGTCATCTTGCCGAGAGAGTTTGACTCTCATACCAACAAAGTAATGATATTTAAATGAACCATACTTAAATGATTTTTTAATTTGAATGCACCAAATTAATGATGTTGAATTGCAAGTCCCCTCTCATCATTTTGAGAGTGTATGGATGAGTATCGTCTCATCCTACACTATCATATAACCGAGAGAGTTTGACTCATGCACCACCAAATTAATTATGTTTAAATGAACCATAATTAAACCAATTTGCTTTGTGTTTTTCACCACCTTGGTGATGTTATGACACTATTTCCCCCCTCCCGGTGTTATTGAGAATCCACGGACGAGGTGAGCCCTGTCTGGATTCTTATGTCACCGAGAGTGAGTTAATGTTATTTCACCACGAGTGATGTTTTATAGCTTAGTCCGACTTGAAACATACGATTTTCTCAATTCATACAACAAAGATATGAAGGGACACTTGAAAATTTTCATTCATCAAAATCTTTAGTACATCTCTCACACAATAGGATCTCTCATACAATGGGAAAATAAAACTTTTACAACATCCTATTGGTAGTATTTATTCAAGTGATCAGCATTCCAGGAGTTTGAGAATGACTCTCCCTCTAAATTTTCAAGTCGATAAGTGCCAGGACCAACTTCCTTGGTAACTTTATAGGGGTCGTGCTAGTTTGCATGGAGCTTATTCGGCTTCTGCCAGGATTTCTTCAAAACTAAATCTCCAATGGCTATTGGCCTCGCCTTAACCCTCTTATTATAGAATTTTACATTCCTCTGCTGATAAGTTGCCTTCTAACCTTTGCATCCTCCCATCTTTCTTCAATGAGGTCCATATCTAATCTTCACTCCTCAACATTTATTTATGGCTTCTACATTTCAACTCTGTGACTTGTTAGGTCGATCTAAGTAGGTATTATCACCTCTGAACTGTAGGAAGGCATGAGTGGGGTCTCCCCCCCTTAGTGTCCTAATTGTTGTCCTATATACCCATAGCACAATGTGTACCTCTTCTATCTTAATTCCTTTGTCATCTTCTAATTTCTTCTTGATCCCCTCAAGGATAGTTATTTTTATCACCCCAGTTTGGCCATTTTCTTGAGGTCAGCTTGGAGCTGAGAAAAATTGTTTAATACCAACTCTCTTGTATTATGCCTCTAAGAACAAGTTCTTGAACTGTTTACCTTTATCTGAGATCAAGGTTTGGGGCAGACGATATTTACAAATGATATTCCTCCAAATGAATTTGAAATTCTTCATCTCGATGATGATTATCATGGCCTCTGCCTAAACCCATTTAGAGAAATAGTTTATCGCGATAATAAAATATCTGTAATTGTCTGTTTCCCTAGGCAAGGGTCCTACCAAGTCAATCCCCCAAATTACAAACAGCCAAGGGTAAGTAATAGATTTTAAGGATTAATGAGGGAAACTAGCGTATCTTTGGTATTTGTCACATCTCTTTAAATGACTGGTTGCATCCTTGGCCAGGTCGGCCACAAGTACCCCGGAGTGACTATTCTCTTTGCCAATAATCTCCCCTCTATATGACTAGAATAAGAGCCCTCATGTGTATCTTTGAGTATATATTCCACCTCTGTCGGATGAACTCATTGGAATAAAGGGAGGAGAAATCCATTCTTGTATACGACATCTTTTATGATTGAGAACTTGGTCGCCTTATATCTCAATTTCTTTCTGTCCACTTTGGACAATGGAAACTCACCATCCCCGATGTATCGGATTAGAGAGGGTCCATCTAAGATGCACCTAGGTTCAGGTTCAAGCAGAACTCCACATTATTATCTTCCTCTTCAATGGTCAGGCGATGTAGGATCTCAACTATCACTGACCTTCAAATCTCTATTTTGATCGTAAACGATAACCTTTCTAAGGCGTTAGCTCAGATATTATCTAGTCAAGGGATATTTTTAGCTTCACCTCTTTGAAGTTTTTCAACATTTTTTTTACCCTTGCTAAGTACTTAGCCATTCTCTCATCTTTCTCCTCGTACACTCCCAGGATCAGGTTTACCACCAATTGGGAGTCACTATAAATTGTCCTCCGCCCAAAATTTAATGCCTTGGTGAGGAGAGTCCTGCTAGAAGGGCCTCATATTCTGACTCATTATTGGACACACTGAAATCGAATCTCAAAGCGTAGTCAATGTCAGTCCCATCTAGGGCTGACACTATTAAGCTGGCACCACTCCCTACCTCGCATGAAGATCCATCTACAAATAGGCTCCAAAATTTGTCTTCTTTTGATAAAGTGCCTTCGTCTAGCACTCCATTTTTTAATAGAAATTTATCCTCTTCATTTTCGACCACCATATTTCTAGAAACACTCATTTTAACCTCAGTAGGTCTAACACTTTTTCTTGGCTCTTTTGTTGGATCTACAAACTCTTCGGTATCATCCTCGTCCCAAGTGAACTCAGCTATGAGATCCACCAAATCCTGCCATTTCATGGTAGCTCTCGATTGATAGACAATATCAAATTCCTCCAACTCTATCAACCAGGCCATCAACCTACCCAATTTCTCGAATTTATGGATGACCTGTCTAAGAGGAGAGTCTGTGAGGATGACCATCATGTGAGCCTGGAAATAAGGTTTCATTTTTCTGGATGCATGTATCAGAGCAAATGTCAGCTTCTCCATCTTCGGTTACTTCTGCTCGGCCCCTTGAAGGGCCTTAGTGTTGAATTAGACTAGCTTATGTACCCAATTGTCATCTCTTATAAATGCTAGGTTAATTACCAACTCAGATACGACCAGGTGAAGATATAGCTTTTCTTCTTGAACAGGCCGGGATAACAAAAGTGGGGAGCCGAGGTAAACCTTCAACTCTTGAAATGCTCTCTCACACTTCGCATTCCATTCGAAGGCTTTTATAAACACTTCAAAAAAGGGCAGGCACTTGTATGTAGCCCTTGACACGAACCTATTCAATACAGTAACTCATCCAATCAGCCTCTAAACATCTTTTATGGTTTTGGGAATCTTCATTTCAATAAATGCTTTAATTTTTTTCACGGTTAGCCCCTATCCCTCGTTGATTGACGATAAAACCTAGGAATTCTCCTTCCCCAAGAATACACACTTAGTGGGATTGAGCTTTATTCGATACTGGTCCATTGTGTTTAAAGTGCGCTCGAGGATGGCCACATGCATCTCAGCCTTGAGACTCTTGGTTAACATGTCGTCAATATATACATCCATGGTCTTGCCTATTTGATCCCCAAATATCATATTTACTAATCTCTAATACGTTTCCCCGACGTTCTTGAGGCCGAAGGGCATGACCTTATAGCAATATGTACCCTTGTTGGTAACGAACGAGGTCTGCTCGACATTGGTAAAGTCCACACAAATTCTCCACTTGCCATTATGCTTAGGCACAATGACTGCATTAGCCATCCATTCCGGGTAAATGACCTCTCTGATGAACTCTGCCTTCTCTAACTTCTTCACTTCTTCTCTTATGACTTTATATTTCTCCTTGGAGTAAATCCTCCGCCTTTGTCTAACAAGCTTGACTCCTTAGACTACATTCAATTTATCAATCCCCATCATTTCTGCATGACTCCATGTAAAAATACTTTGTCTCTCCCTCGGTAATTTGATCAACTCTTCCTTGATTTATTTTTCTAGGGATTTTCCGATTTGGACTATTTTTTCCAGCTCGTCCTCATTGAGGACGATGGATTGTACCTCCTCAGTGACCTTACCCTTTTTTAATTTCGTTTCGTCCCTTGGATAGAGAGTATCGATGTTGTACATGGGGGTGGGTATCTTATGAGCTTCTATTTCCTCAGCCGAGTTGAAGTAGCATTATCGCACCTCTACCTGATCACCTTGAATTTCCACTACTCCATAGGGAGTCGAGAATTTTATCATTTGGTGAACTGTTGAAGGCACTGCCTCAAATTTTTTGCGGGCTATTCGTCCTATTATGATGTTGTAGGCTGAAGAAACATTCTCATCCATCACAAAGGACATCTCGGCCAGGTCTCCCCCATACATACATCCATTTCATAAATCCCAAGATGATGGAATTTTTCTCCACTAAATCCAATTAAATGATGATGATATGGGATGAGTATCTTCTTGTTTAGTTCCAACCCTTTGAAGCACTCCCACAACATTACATCAGCTGAAATACCACCATCGACTAATATTCTAGGAAACTAGCACCCATGCACTCTCGTTATGATCACCAGAGGGTCTTCGTGGGGGGATAAGATCCCTTTAAAGTCTAACCTCGAGAACCCTATTACCAAGGTGTTCATGTCAAATTTCTTCCTCTTACCCGACATTGAATCGACTGCAGCCAAGTTTACAATTTCGCTCTTTGGGATAGCCTTTGCCTCTGAAACATGGGCTTTACAGTCGTCTATGTCTTTACCACTACCTGCTAAACCGCCGCATATCATTTTCACTCCATAAGAAATAGAATTCATCCAAACCTTGGGATTAGTTTTCTTCGGTGGGAGGTAAGGGTCGACCTCATCACCATCTGAGGTATTATCATCTTTGTTCACTGGGATATCTCGTTTACACTTGTCATGTCGCCTCATTCGGGTGTTGTCTCGATCATCTCTTTCACCACCTTATCCAGATATTTCCTGAGTTTCCCTTGCTTCAGCATCTTTTCTATCGCATCTTGAACTGCAAAGAATTTATCAATGGTTTTTAATTATAAGTCCAATAAGTTCATTATTGTAGGAGGATTATGTAATAAACTATGGGCAGTAGTGTAAGTTGGACTTACATGGTATAATGCAACATCATATTACCAGTGTTGTTAGACCACTTATATAGGATGACATACGACCTAATATCGATAATATACTACCTTGTTATAGTCGGAGAATCATCGATAATCATGATATAATTAGGATACATGTGTCACTTATACTGGATTAAAAGTGGTGGCACGTTATAGTGGGAGTATCAGGATTCATCCCGAGTGGTTAGTGTTTTGGTTAATCATTTCAATATGATCCAAGGCAAACAGGAATTGACTCCCAAGAACTACAATGAGTCATTCCAAGAAAAGGAATTTTGGTTTGGCTTATAATAATGGATATTGAAAGGGATTAGATGTATTCGAATCAAGTTTTGGGGCTTATAGACTTACTAATGGATGAAAATCCATTAGGCACAAATGGACCTACAAAAAGTTAAAAGAAAGATAATTAGGAAAGTGCAAACCTTTAGGGAAAATCTTATGAAAGGTTTTACTTAGAAAGAAAGTGATTTACTATGAGAAATTCTTCTCACAATAACCATGCTAAAATCTGTCAGAATTCTTTTAACATTAAGACTGCGTTCTTGAATGATCATCTTGACAAGCACATAGGATGAAGTCGGGAAAAGAAAAGTGATGTAAGGTTGTGACATACATTTATGGTATTAATCTAACATTAAGGTCTTGGGTCATTTGGTTTGATCGGGTAATCAAGTTCTTATTTTGATTAAAGTTCATAAATAACTTGTTTGTATACGAAGCATGACAGAAATGTGGTGGTATTTCTTAGTACAATTTGTGGATAATACTTACCTAAGAGGAAACTGGGTGAGAGTATTATTTTTCAAAGGAGTGTTTTTTTTTAATATTTAATATGAAGTACTTAGGACAAGCCAGTCACATCTTTATGATCAAGCTTGTGCTAGATCGGTAGAAAGGGATTTTGCGATTATCCTAGGTCGATTATATCAATCTTGTCTACATAACATTAGCATCGGGATTCCATGAAAATAGTTTATTTTCAAATTTGGCATCATTATTTCTAGGAATCAATGTTTAAATACACTTGATTAGATGGAAGTAATGATGGATGTACCTAAAGCTTCGACGGTGGACACCCTTAGATATGTTATGTTGTGGTAAACAGATTTCAGTATAATAGTCTTATACATTTTAGGTTAAAAGACTAGGTTTTCTATCAGATAAAGATTCCAAGTTATTCCACCTCTGAACACTTGCTTACTAATAGGAAGTTGAGCTATAAGTTTGAGGAGTGTGAGGAAATCTTGGATTGCTGACTCCACTACGAAAGCCAAAGTTGTTGCCACATCGGAGGCAACTAGAGAGGAAATATGACTCGATTACTTCCTAAGTAACTTTGGTAAGGTTCCTGCAAGTAAAATTATCTATGACACCTTTTAGTGAACATAGAGGTACGATTGCAAGTTCGAGAGAACCTGTAACACATAAAGGAGTTAAGTACATTGAGTGTAGGTTTTATCAAGTTCGAGAGATTGAATGGAATGGGTGATATGTTTATCCCAATGTTATATCAAATAAAACCCAATTAATCCTTTTATCAATAGTAGAAAACTGTCGTGTAATGGGTTGGGAGTTTAATACATATATTTAAGAATAAATGGGGGATTATTGGGGTTTAATTCTTAAAAGTGTGTATGACAGTTACTTTATGTAAAAATTTGTCAATTAATTTTCAAATAAGAATCATGGTTACGAGAATAATTCATATTTGGTTTAAATATATTACAGACATATCGATTAATAGAGCTTACTAGGAATTCTAGTGATGCAACTTCGGTTTGATCACAAGGAATTTAGAATTCTGGTTCTAGTACTATTAAAATGTTCACAACCTAGATACGGAGTTGACACCCTATCGGAATGGTTGTTATGCAATCCTAGTAGTTCATCTTAAACTATTTGATAGTTTGAGAACTTGTTCTATAGAGGATTATGATCGGTACATCCCAAGAATGTATTGAATAGGGCCACCCATGAGATTTGAGTCTAAGGGTTGTCTTGAATAGACTTAATCAATATCACACCATTTGCAAAGTGTGAATATAATCATATTCCCGAGAATTATTAGGATTGGAATAATTGTGCAAATGTCACTTTGATTGCTATAGGTGCGATCTAATTTATATCGAGTCAAATGATCTCCGCATATTGGATAACAGTTGTGTAAGTAAGTCAGCGATCATAATTCTAAGGAATATATATCCAGGGGATACCATGGATTAAGATACCCCCTTTATAGACTTATATATTTTGTTTTCACCAATTAAAACCCGATCGGTGGATTATTTGATAATCTTGGTGGAGTAGTAAATAAGATAAGTAAATAAGTTAAGTAAATAAGTTAAGTATGAGAATTAAGGAATTGATTAGATGTTGGTTAAATAGATTTACAATAAATTGATTTAACCAAGAAAGTATCGAATTATTAACGTGGGGAATCATATATGTTATTCCATAAATTAAAAAAACTGTGTGGATACCTCAGAAGATGCCAAGTGGCCTATCAAAGGCAGATCAAGAGGTTATCCTCATGATTAAATTTTGCTCGAGCAGAAAGAGATATGCTCAGCTCAGATATGCTTATGCTCGGCCCTATCATTCTGTCTACTATCTTAACAGGTGTCTCACAGTGTTGATTAACTTTGTTAGCTAACTAAGTCAATATCACTCCCGTATCCATCTACACATGTAAGAGGAGATCATTGGTCACACTTATCATACTTGTGCACGTGATGAATTTAAGCACCTGCCCACTTCCTTTGTTCTGTAACAAACACATCCTTATCTGTTGCACTATATGTAAAAGGTGTAATGGTTTAAGCTATATAGGCACTCCACCCATCCCTTAATATTCTCTAATAACTAAATATAAATAGCACAGGATCCTTTAGGGATAGAGAGGTTTCGCTAATCACTGTATGAAAACGAGAGAGAGAGAGAGAGAGAGAGAGAGAGAGAGAGAGAGAGAGAGAGAGAGAGAGAGAGAGAGAGAGAACAAACTAGAGCTTCTATTCATTCTCATTACCAAAAGCAAATAAGATCACTATCTATGCACTTGTGGATGAACTCACCTATTTGGGCCGAACCATGTAAATACTTGTCTTCTCTATTTGTCTCTCACCTCATTTCTCTCTTTCAACCTAGAATTCTCATAATTAAATCCTTTATATATTATTGTTTATTATTGTAAATCTTCTAGCTAAGACGTAAAATCCTTAAATCAATTTTAGATGATAAAAGATTATTGGTGCCTGTGGAAAATCGACAAGTCATTATTGTTTCCTACCCGTTCCTAAATTTCTTTTCCCCTTTTAATAATACATGAATTTCTGGGAATGGTCGATAACGCAGAAAATAGCCACATAGTAGAAACCCTTTCACCCTCCACTTCGATAGGAATGGGAGATATACAAGCCATTTTAATAATCCTAGCAAAGGGCTAAGAGGTAATGCAATAAAGCGTTAAATAGTTGATGTAGATGCTCCAGGTTGTACTGAACAGGCCCGTTGTGCATCCTAACACTCCAACCAGAAGGGGAACTTTGGAAGTAAATGGAGAGATGTTGACTCCATCCTCTATAGAGATAGGAGACACGGATACATAACGCAAGCTTTGGAGCTAAAGAGGCTGTGAGGTCACATGATGGCACAAGTGCATCTAGACATTCTATATCACGAGAGGATAGGTCCTATAGCACAGGAGTCACTTCTTCCCTTAAGTCAACCAAATACAATAATGAGAAATCCTTCTTTGAGTAAAGTCCCAATGTACTCGAGAGGCTAAGCAGAGGATCTACTTTTGACCATTTAGGCCTGCATCAAACTACGGGCCAGCAATTGCTAGCTCATTGAGATCATAATGCATGTTCAAAAGAATCATCTCAACCAGTCATTAAGGGATCACAATGGTCGGCCAAATCTAGAATGAGCATGAGAAGATCGGCCCAAGCTGAGCAGACTTCACAAAAGAGAGATCATCTGAAAGTCAAGGAGGAACATTTAAATCCGTTGTAATAAAAGCCGAGCGATTAATCAACCCTGGAAGGGATCCATCTACTAACTGGAGGACTATTTGGGAAAAATGGTCAGATCTAAGAATTCTATACATAAGGACTTTTGGAAGGGATCCCCCTTTGTTCGAGCGATAGTCTGTTATTCAATGCTCGTGAAATTCAAACCACTAATCATTACACCGAGTAATAATGGAAAACCTAATGCCATTCTTCATATAATCCTGTATCGGGTCGCTGCTAATATCTAATATATCCCTGATGAATTGTGCTATCGAGCATTTTCTAGTACAATCACTGGTTAGGCTCAAATATGGTATAACAGCTTTCCACGGGGGCAGATCTCCAGTTTCCAATAATTGGTTGATCTTTTTATCATTAATTAATATTTTGGAGCCAAGCTTGGGAAAAGAGTTTCCCATTTTCTCAACATGCAGCAAAAGGCTGATGAGACTATGCGTGACTTCATTACTCATTTCAATAATGAGAAGCTTGAGGTGGTTGATTATAACAAACAAACTGCCATGATCGCACTGATGAACGGGATACATCCGAGAAACCTATTTTGGGTGTTGGCTAAAGATCCACTCAAAATAATGACAGAACTGCTAGTCAAGGCAGGTATTATCATGAACATCGAGGAGTCCATGATGACTAGGGAATTAGATCATCCAAAGGCTTCCTCCATTAAGAACAATGAGAAAAAATATCAGAAAGAGAAGAAAGTCAAGAAGATAAAAAAGTACGATGATTACACCCCCTTGACCATCGGCATCAACTATATCCTCAAGGAGATCAGAGGAAGCAAGGATCTCATGTGTATAAGAAAGCTCAAAGCACCCGCTAACCAACGTGATAAGAGAAAATACTATGAGTTTCACAAGAACTGCGACCACAACACAGACAGTTGCATGGCTCTTAAGAACGAAATTGAGAGTTTAATAACAATAGGTAAGTTATCAAGGTCTGCGAATAAATATGGTCAAGAAGATCTGAACGAGCGTAAGGGAAGAAGACTATCATCATCCCATTATTAAAATACAGATGAGAAGAAAGTGGGATGAGATAAAGATAACTCAAATCTTTAACAAAATCCAAAGGATCTAGTCCATGAGGTCAAGATGATCTCTTTTAGATTTCATTTTATCATTGGTGGAGAAGATGCAGGAGGCGATGAGTTGGCCAAAAGAAAACCCTACCTAAATGAGGTGAAGACTTATGCTCATATTAGGAAGATCAACCTATTAGACGACGTGGATACCTACCCTAGAAATATGAAGAAAGATCATCTCGTTGTAGGGTTTTCCAAGGATAATCTATCTGGTGTATTATACTCTCATGATGATTGTTGATGCAAAAAATATCCAATTACGCGGACCAATAAGAAATGGACACTTGTCACCCTACGTGGCAATATTTATACTTGCTCAGCACCCGACGAGTGTTGGTCGGCACTCGAGGAGAGTTGGTCGGCACCCAAAAAGAGTTGGTCGGTATACCAACCAACTCAAGGAAGACCAACCACCCTAGAAGACCAACAGTCAATTCATTGTACTTAGATGTAAATGTTCGAATATATAAAGACATTCCATCTCCTGGACTCCCATCACTATAAATAAATGCATTCCCTTAGCTAAAAGGACAAGCTGAATAATCCAAACTAAGCAATTCTCTACACACTTATTTCTCTACACCATATTGTGCTATTATAAACCCCCATGAATAAAATAACAATGGACGTAGGCTTTCCTTCTAGCCGAACCACTTTAAAAGTCTTTGTCTCTTATATGTTTGATGTGCTTGTTTATCTTCATTACATCTTCAATCTCATCCTCATCATTTATCTATTGTTGATGCCGATAAGATGACCTGGGGCCATTTCTACTCATCAATAGATTGGCGCCGTCTGTGGAAATTTGACACAAGAATTCTTTCCTTCTTATTAGATGAGATGAAGATTAGCATCAAAAGCTAAGTTTTTCTATCTTTTTATATGAACAATTACATATTATACATAAATTATTTCATTCAATCATGAATCTCATATCTCTATTCACGAACTGTATATTTTTAGAATTCACATAGCACAGCTATGTACAATGATCTACCATATTAATTATATATGCAATCTGCAGATTGGAGATACAGAGCTACTTTCTCTCTTCTGATTCGATTTTTTTTTCATTCATTTTAATGAACTGTACATTCAGTTTGGATCATCTATGGCAGTAAGTTTCGTTGATTGATTTTGATATAAATTTTGTAATAATTTTTAAGAGATGAAATAATATCATTCACCATATTTTTATCTCTAAAAATGGAGAATGGGAAGGAAGAAGGAACAAATATCAACAACTTTCTCTCTCCTGAAAACCGATGACCCACTTTCATAAAAAGGATGAAAAATGAACAGTCGCTCAAGAAATGGAGATGAAGAAACTTTAATTTTAATAATTCTCAGGAAGATGAAGGAGTTTTGAATTTATTAATTTCATATCAATCGTTTCAACTTCAACGTTCTACGGTAAAAAAAATTACGAAATTGGGACAAAAATCTGTGATCAAAATTTCTTCATGATTCGTCATTAAGCAGCATAAATTTTGAAAAGTATCAAACCCCAACTGGATATCTGGGTTCATACGTTATCATCAGATCTCAATACAAGGAACTGCCTCAATTTGTGGCTCCGACAGGTCTTTACTGGCAGATCCACAATAGTATTAGGTGAAATCAAAGTCACTTGAGCAACACGCTCATATGTCAACTTTTCACCATTAGAATCACAGGCGTGTTGTAAAATCAAGATTCTCAATCGCCGAATTTTTTTCACTCTCCGATAAAAATCTACATACCTTGGATGTAAAAGGTTCCAACTACAAACCACTAATGGTGGTCGGCATATCGTATTTCCAACTATTCTTGGTCAACAATTTCAACGGACCCTTTTTATTGGTCGGTGGTAAGGTGTAAAGATCCATCAGTGACGTTGGCATAGGTTGGCAACACCTATTCTTGGTCGGCATCATATAATGTTGGTCGACGATACCTCTGTTGATCGGAGACATGTTTAGAGACCACTAATTACTGATCAACCCTTCAGGGTGATGAGGATTATGTAGGTCGACGTCCAGTATCTTCAGATGGTCAGCAACTAAAAAGAAAACAAATAAGATTTCTTTGAAGATCGTGGGACTCGTTGGTCGGCGTCAGCTCCAGACCATCTAATGTTGGTTGGCATCGAATTCACACCATCTTTTGTTGATTGGTATCAGACATTACAGGTCGGCAAAATAAATTATTGATAGAAACTACTATTATCATTGGTCGGCGACATAAGCGGTACCAGAATCAAAATTAACATAGGCTTGCACAGGTCGGAGTTTCCTGACCGCGTATCACTATGAACAACGCTACAAAGTTTCTATTGAAAACCATTTAACTAGTTATATGTATAGTAATTTTTTCTCCAAGCACCTCGGATCTTCTCTCTGGCAAGTACATCATCAACTCAAGAAACGTACACACAGATTAAAAACCAAAAATCACAGTCTAAGGACCAACGCCCAGATCGGCACCATCAAATGCTCGACAAGGGAAACTATTATTGCTCGGCAATATCAATTATTGGTCGGCATTGGGGTTACCGACCAACTATATGTTGGTTGGTATAGTAAAATATGTTGGTCACCATTGCGAAAATATGGTCGATAGCAGAAGATTAAACAGGAATAAAATTTCTTTGACTTGTTAGAATAACACCATCTTGGTCGAAAATACCCCCTCTCTATGCTAATTTTGAAATAAAACACGGATAAATGCTTTGGTATGGGACTCGACTTTACTGAATAAGGTTTCACAGCTTTACAAGGGGAAACATATATTTTTACATTGGCTAGTTTCATAAGTTTACGAAAATTCTAGATTAAATAATTATTCCTTACTTATGGCATCTATTTGATAAAAATCTGCTCACATGACACACATTTGGCACAAAACATATTATTTCATATTTTGGAATTTTTATTGCCTTATATCTGAGCTGATACACATCATATATTGTTTGGTTGAATAAATATTATCATGAGAATAACTATTTTATTTAGTCTCAACAGGTGTTTAGGCAACTTATTAAAATCCACAGGTACAAGATTCAATCCCGACGAAAGCTCGGCCACAATCTTAAACTTCTGGAAACTATTAGTATTGCTCGAGACTATACAATTTTGCCTCGACAGATTAGCCAGGAACTATTAATTCTATAATTGCTCTGATATATGCTCATGAACAGATAATTCTTTATATCTATTTGGATGCATATTTTATATTCATCTCAGGACGGAGCTTAGAGAAATACTTATTATCATATATTCGTCTCTGAGGAGATCTGCAGCATTTATTATATTTTACCACCAACTAAGTGTTGGTTGACACTCAGCAACCGCCAACTAAGGTTGGTCGACAACTAAGTGTTGGTCGACACCAGCAACCGCCAACTAAGTGTTGGTCGACACTCAACAACCGCCAACTAAGGTTGGTCGGTATTAGTAATCGCCAACTAAGGTTGGTCGTCATCAGCAACTGCCAACTATGGTTGGTCGGCACCAGCAACCGCCAACTAAGGTTGGTCGGCATCAACAACCATCAACTATGGTTGGTCGATACCAGCAACCGCCAACTAAATGTTGGTAGACACCAACAATGTTGGTTGTCAATAACCAAAAAATATATGGCACAATGTTGCCCAACCTAGTGCGAATCGCATCAATAATTTAAGGCACAATGTTGCCCAACTCAGTGCGAATCGCACCAAAAACCTAAGGCACCAATGTTGCCCAAATGACGATTTCCAGTATGGCTTCATATAAATCACGAATTGGAAATCATTAAAACATCCAAGGGGTAACAAGATAAGTTAATCAAATTTCATTCATTCATTGCACTAATTTCATATTATATCATGCTTGTTACTAATATGCAGGAACTAAATACAAATTCAATTTATTCTAGAAGACGGTTTATAATCCCAACTGGGGGCTCCACATATGCTGATCAATAGCATATATCAGAATTCATACTCCACACTTGGGGGATTTTACTACGGAATCAATTATTCATTCAATATCATTCATGCATCAGATTCAGCATCTACAGCACAAGAATTTTCGCAACCGATGAACACTGAAGAAGAAGTTGTACTTATATGTAAATGTTTCAAAGACCGTTACTAGCTCGACACCAATCAGATTAAAGAATTGGGTTCAAAATCTAGCATGTTACATCAACAAAGCATTCAGAAGAGCAGAGATCAGAAAAATCAAATATGGACAATCAGCACTCAGCTAGTCGGCACAGAAGACAATTGGTCGGCTAATCAATCAACTAAGCCACATGAAGATTATGACAAGCTACAAGCTGCAAACTATGACATTACTGCATCCAGATTCCCAGGGGTTATACATAGCACACGACGAGCAGAGTTCCTGAAAATCAAAGCTAGTTCCAATGAAACCATCAATCAACTTGAATCATCCACCACCCAGAAGATAACGAACTTATATGTTGAGCAAATCAAGAAGGCAGATAAAAAATTTCATTATGCACGAGCATCGAGCAACATTGCAGAATAATTACTTCATCCTTTCAGTAAACCATCAAGCATGAAGCATTGGGGGCTTCTGTTGATGCAAAAATTCTCCAACTACGCGGACCAATAAGAAATGGACACCTGTCACCCTACGTGGCAATATTTATAATTGCTCAGCACCCGAAGAGAGTTGGTCAGCATACCAACCAACTCAAGGAAGACCAACCACCCTAGAAGAACAATAGTCATATTCATTGTACTTAGATGTAAATGTCTGAATATATAAAGACATTCCATCTCTTGGACTCCCATCACTATAAATACATGCATTTCCTTAGCCAAAGGGATAAGCTGAACAATCCAAACTAAGCAATTCTCTACACACTTCTTTCTCTACACCATATTATGCTATTATAAACCCCTGGGAATAAAATAACAGTGGGCGTACGCTTTCCTTATAGCCAAACCACTTTAAAATTATTTTTCTCTTATATGTTTGATGTGCTTTTTATCTTCATTACATCTTCAATCTCATACTCATAATTTATCTATAATCTGTTGATGTAAAAAACTAGACTTGATCTAATTAATTAATCAAAGATAAATATAAGTAAAGAAATAAGAAAAGAGATTTTTAAAGTGGTTCGGCTTTGATGAAATGGCCTACGTCCACTGTCTTGTATTACTGGATGTCTTGCCCTGATCTCAATTATGTTTGCTTGTGATAGCTTACCCTGCCATGAAGGTATTACAATGTATTTATAGCCCTGGGTCTGCTAGTGTGAATAGATAATATGTCGTTATTGAATGGGCGCATATATCTGTACATGGTAAAGAGTAATCATTGAATTTGTCTTTATGGTTTGATCTTCCTAACAAATTGCTCGGTATGCTGAGTAGCTCGGTACGTTGAGTAGCTCGGTACATTGAGTTCGTGCCATATTGGATGGCACGTGTCTTAATATAATTGGTCCATGTCATCTGACTAATTTTTGTATCAAAAGAAGCCCCCAACATTTCATAGTTGAGTTTGGATATGAGAGTGTGGAACATTTTACCCAAAAGTTGATCGGGCACATTTCTTACATCTTGATTGATTACATAACTACAACACTTGTAAAAGTTTTCCATTTTGTGTAACAATTTTGAGCGCGAAATGGCAATTTTGCAAATATTTTGAGTTTTTAACAAAAGCTTGGGTATTTGCATCTTTTTCTTTTCATTAGCCGTCGGGAACACAACAGTCATCATGTGTGATCATTATTTTTCTCATTTTCCGATGCAGCATATATAACGACGGTAAAATCCGACTGTCTTCTACCTTTTGCTATCTTGTTTCCAAACTCTTTGTCTTCTCATTTTTCTTCTTACGAACGTTCTTTAAAGTCATCTGCCTTAGCTGATTCCTTAATCTTCTCTAAGAAATTATTTTTTCCTTCTTCTTTCTTTACTTTAGCCATCATGGTTTACCTTATTGAGTCATTAGATAAGTTTAGGGCCGACTTTTAGATTCCTTCTTAGGTTGTTTTGGAAGATCCTCATTTCCCTTATGATTTATTTTCTTTAGCCGAGGGACACTGATTTCCCTCTATTTTTATAGCAGAATGTGGTTTTTCTTTCCCGCGTAATCCCTTGTGTTTGGAGTTTTGCCGATATTTCGATATTGCACCTGCAAAATTAGTTCCAAATACATAGAGGGTAGTTAATGGCGTACATAGGTTGAATCAAAATCATGGAACTTGTCTAGGGATTCCTGAAATTATGTATTGTTATAAATGGGTCACCAGCGACACCACCTTTTATTTAAAAACTAGGTTTTCTAACAAGCTTTAGTGGTCAATCTCCTTGATTTTAATAGGGATTATTTTGAACATGGGGTTATGATGAATAATTGGCAACACCCCCAACTAAAGGGGAAAGATGTGTACCAAGGTCCCAGATGTCCACCTTATAGCAATGAGATATGTTGTTTTTTATTTTTAAGCCAGCTATGTTTTTGTTTGATAAAATGTTTCACTGAATTTTTCTTTTTATTTTTGATTTGCAGTTGACAGTAAAAGAAAACCCCCAAAAGAGAGTGATATTAATATAAAAGATTTGAAGCTCATCTGGGGTTTGCATCAATCAATTATTGGGGATCACGTGAGGTCTTCTTCCTATTTGTTGAGGTATAAGAATACCACTTCCTCTTTTATTGCTCGGCCTCTTACTCCTCCTTTGGTGATTGATCTTGAGTAGGCTCCATCATCTTCTTTAATTGTTGAAGAATCTTCTTTTGATTTAGGCACTTCTATTGCTGACCTGATGTTGAAGAAGAGGAGAATGCTTGATTTATTTTCCAAGGATGTCCCTGGTTCTAATGGGGCAAAAAAGAGCAAAGAAAATATCCCAGCTGAAGGGACTAAGAAAAAGGATATTTCTCCATCTGGGGGAGCAGTCATAGCTGTCAAGGAGATCAGTAAGAAGCCCCCTATTGCTCCAAAAGAGGCAGCACCTTTGATTGAAGAGGTTGTTGTTATTCAAGAAGAGATAGCACCTTTGATTGAAGAGGCTGCTCCTTTAAAAAGATTGAGAAGGGGTCTTACTGGGAAGACTATTGATGTTACTGCTCAACCTACTGGGGTTTAAATACCTTCCTTGAAGGCCAATTCTCCATCACTCATTACTCCTGGCTTGGACAAGAAATTGATTTGGTCTGGAACTATTCCTGATTACCGAGCTACTGAGACTTCTACTCCTCAGAGGAAAGTCACTGACTTGGTATCCTAACACCTTTCATCAGTAAGTATCATTATACCTATCATTTTAATTCTTCTTACAATCTTCATATTCTAATTTGAGTTTCTCTTCTTTCTGCAGTTTTTGGTGTATTTTAATAATATCCTAGAGAAGGATGAAGCTATTAAGGTTGCTTCCTCTTCCAGTGAAGTATAAGAAGCCCTTGTTGGGTTATCAAAATCTTTAGAGGAGTCCCGACAAAAGTATGAGAATGACAAAATTGCTTGGGAGAATAAAATCAAGTATGTTGAGACAGCTCGACAAAAAGCTGTGAAAGCTGCCAAGGAGGCTGATCTAGCTCGAAAACAAGCTATAAAAGCCTCCAAGGAGGAAGAGGAGAAATTAAAGATTGCCATTTCCAGAATGGAGGAAGCCGAGGAGAAATAGAAAGTCGCCATTTTCGACAAGGATGAATCTTATGGCAAACTTGAAGAGGCTGAACGGCGTAAGAAAGATCTTGAACATAAAGTAAAATTTATTGAAGATATTCTTAGGGAAAATAATTCTTCGGAGAAGGATAAGAGAAAAGTTATTGTGAAGAAGTTCTTTAGCTCTGGCTGGGACAAGGTATGGAACAAAGCTATAACTGCAGACTCTACTCAAATAGAGTATGCAAGTTTGAAGTTCTTTAGGGATGGATGGGTTGCAGCATTGAAGGAGTTGAACGTTGTTGAGGACTCTGAACTATTTCAGAGACATGTTCATGTCCCTCCTCCTTCTATTGAAGAAGAAGAATAAGATAAAGTTGGATCTGATGAATCTTCTTTAATGATAGTAAAACAAACACCTGCTGCCACTATCCCTCAATCCTTCGAGCAAGTTCAGCAGATAACAACTTCCTCTGAGCAACGTCAACTGCCCATCGAGCAACCAATCCCTTCTTCAAAATTAGCTGAGGATGTTATAGGGAATAAGGAGAAGGTGTAATGTTATTTGGTAATTTTTTGCTTTTCTCTTTTATTTTATACTTTTGGTTGTACCCTCCTCTATTATGATCAATAAAATGGACTTGTTATTTATTTTGAATTTCTCCTTTACTGTTCAATGTAGTTGTGCTGTTTTTGATCTATTTTTACTTGTCTTTACTATTTTATTGCCAGGATGGAACTATTGTCAGCTCTTGATATAGAGTTGATGAAGAAGTTTACAGATTACTTCAAAGTTGGTCGTGTAGATTTCACCGAAGCATAAATAATTGATATTCTTGGATCTGATGCATTTGAATGAGCAATTGAGGCTTATCAGTATTTAAAATTTCTACTTGATCGAGATGTAGCAAATAACGTAGCTTATTACGAAATGATTGATGATCTTCAACGAATAATTGAAGAACTTCAACTTCAATACAAGGAAGCCACTGCTCTTCTGCATGAAGTTTATGAGAAGAAGTACCAACAGTTGAGCGTTGATCGTGGTTATGAAAAATTTATCTCAGCCCATAATAAGAGAGAGAGTGTGTGTTAAAACTTGAAGTTAAGGAACAATGAAATATTGCTAAGCTGTTGGAGGAAGAAAATATTGCTTTAAGAGAATAGCTGAGACAGTTAAAATCCACTACTTCCTCTGGAGCTCTAGTCCCAGTTAATGGTGAAAGCTTTTCATTTTTGGAGACTGATAATGCCTCATTAAGAGAAGAATTAGAAGCTTTGAAAAGAGTCAGACCTGCATCCAATTCCTGGGGTAGAACGAGAGCTGGTCGTAGAAGCGTCGAAGAGACTAGGACTCAACAGGCTTTAGAAATTCAAGTTGCTCAACTGAAGGCAAAAAATCAACCTCTGGATGAGATGTCCTAGAAAATCTAAACTCTTACCGAGAAACTTTTCAATCAGAGTTTTGCGTTGCAGAATAAGGAAAGTGTGGTGAAGAGGCTTCATCAGCATATTGAACGATTAACTTATCAATTTCATTAGCAGTCCAGAGAGTTCTGGATGGGGGATATAATAAATCTTTATATCATCTTGATGCCAGGTTGAAGCAATCAAACAATGAGGGATACAAACAGGGGTGGTTGAATGCTCTAATTATGATGAAGGTTGAGTAAGGAACCGTGCTGTGGGATTGGTATGAGCCTGGGTTGCTTGATCTGCCAGTACCATCATTTTAGCTAGATGTTAACTGGATTCCAGTTAGATCTATTCCTCAATGTTTGATTTCCAAATACCTTGGTGATTACAGTCTCCATGAAGATTTTGAGATATCCATACCTCCTTATTTACAAGATCGACCAAGTTTAAGTAACACCAGAATGCTGCAGGACCTGAACTTTATCAATTCTTCTTTTGCCTTAGATGATCCTCCAGCTAGAATAGATCATATATCTAAATCGGAAGGAAAGAAGCCAATAGAATAGGCTATTTTTATTTTGTTAGTAAATGAAGAAAAAATATCTCTTTGTAATTTGGTTCCTTGGAAATAAAATAATTGCATGATCAATTATAATAGTACTGTATTTTTTAGTCATTGAGTATATATATATATATATTTGAATGGACATTTTGCCCTTTTTGAATTCGATTGCGTAGACAATGGAACTTTTTCCCCACGTATTTGTCTAGTTGTAGTGACTTATCACCCATAAGTGCCTAAGTAATGGAATTTTATCCCATATTCTTGCTTAGTTGTAACAATCATTGAAGTAAATAATTGTCATGGTGCCTAGGCAGTGGATATGTTACTCATCTTCTTGCATGGTTTAGATGCCTCTTGGGTCACCCATAGTCAAGCAGACCTTGCCTTGCTCGATTTTTTTACCAATATTTTTGGTGTTTGTAGTGACGTCGACCAACTTTGTTGGTGTTTAGCTGATGCCGACCAACTTTGTTGGTGAGTTTGCTGACGTCGACTAACTTTATTGGTGGAAAAAATTGTTTTGCTGCAAAGTTAAGTGTGTAGCACTACTCCAAAAAAGAAAAGAAAACAAACGATTGAGGAAATCATCATTTTTATTCATACTGAGACAATTGGGTACATGGGTTACATTACTGGTAGTATTTTCGCAGATGCTCAACATTCCAAGCATTTTTGAATACTTCCCCTTCAAGAGTTTCTATTCGGTAAATGCCAGGTCGAACAACATATGTGATATGATATGGCCCATGAAAATTTGCCTCCAACTTATTGTGCTTTTAAATCACTTTCTTGAGCACATAATCGCCTTCCTTGAGATCGCATTTGTTAACCCTTTTATTAAAGAACATGGCAGTCATTTGCTGATAGGCTGTATTACGGACCATCACATCTTCTATGACTTCTTCGAGCATGTCCAAGTGTCTCATCAAATCACTCACTGAAGAATTGAAGTTAAGTACCCTATGAGTAGGTAACCCTAGTTTGACAGGTATCACCGCTTCACTCCCAAAGGCCAATATGTAAGGAAATTCCCCAGTTGCTATTAGGGGAGTTGTCCGGTAAGCCCATAACACTGAGTGCAATTCGTTGATCTAATTTTCCTTTAGCATAAGCCAATCTTTTCTTCAACCTAGTCAGTAGAGTTCTGTTCGTCACCTCGATTTTCCCATTACTTTGGGGATGACTTAGAGAAGAATGAATTTTTTTATTATTGGATTCTAAATAGTAAGCTGCGAACTCATCATTGTCAATTTAGGTACCGTGATCGGTGATAAAAGCATGGGGTAGACCGTATCTACAAATAATATTCTTCTAGATGAATTGATATACCCTTTCATAAGCCATATCGATGAGAGGTTCAGCTTCCACCCATTTTTTGAAATAATCAACAGCCACCACCAAGTATTTGAATCATCCTCTTGTAGTTGGAAAAGGACCGACCAAATCTATTCCCCACATAGCAAATGGACAAGTTAAAGTGATTGGTGTTAGCAGCGCCTGAGGATCTCTTCGTATAGTAGAAAATCGTTGACACTTGTCGCATTTCTTGGCATAAGTCGTACAATCAGCGTGCATTGTTGGCCAATAATACCCCTGCGTATTTATTCAATGTAAAAAAGTTCTACCTGCTATGTGATCCCCACAGGATCCTTCATGAATTTCCTCTATTATATCTTTAACTTCTACTAGATGAACACACCTTTGCAGACCAGCTATCACACCTCTTCTGTACAGAACTCCATTATTCAAGACATATCTGGCAGCCTTATACTTCAACCTCTTAGTTGTAAGTTGGTCGGCTGGTAAAGTACCTTCTTCGATATAAGCCCTGATGGGATCCATCCAGGAAGGTCCCATATCCAAGGCGATAAAATCCACCATCAAATCTTCATCAATACTTCTGCTTGTAAGTACTTCAATGGGGATTGTTCTTCGTAGCTCGGTGCGTGTAGCTGAGGCTAACCGAGCAAGGGCATCTGCTCTTGCATTCTCCAGTCTTGGTATTCTAATTAATTGGGCAGCTTCCAGATTGGATACAATCTCTATAGATTTAGTTAAATACCTTAACATGAACTCCCTTTTTATTGCGTAAAGACTTAGCATCTGATTCACCACTAGTTTTGAATCACTGAACACCATAACTTGCTCTGCATTTAAAGATTTAGCTAAATTGAGGTCCACAATTACGACTTTATACTCAGCTTCATTATTGGAAGCCTGGAATTGGAAACACAGAGCATATTCTATGTTTATCCCATCTGGACTGTTGAGAATAATTCCATCTCCGTAACCTATTGCACACGAAGAACCATCTACATATAAATTCCATATACGCATATTATCATCAAACTCTTGGTCTGACAAAATCCCTTGATGAAATATCTTGTCTTTCTTTTCGTCATACTTCTTTTTCAACTCTTGCACCTTACTAGAGGATTCAGGTTGATCGGTGGCCACCCCTTCTTGCAATTCTACTATTGGGAGTTGCTCGGGGATATTTTATGTTACTCCTCTAACATCTTGAAGTTTCTCTGTATTAGCCTCCTATTGATCAGAGACATCTGGGTAGGTAAATTCAGTAATGAAATCCGCCACTGCCTGCCCTTTGAGAGAGGAGCTTGGCTCATAGATAATGTCATACTCCCCTAATTCCATTGCCCAATACATCAATCTTCCAGACTTTTCTGGCTTATGTAAAGCCTGTCTGTGTGGCATGTCAGTGTATACCACTATTGTATGGGCTTGAAAATATGGTTTCATCCTCCTGCTCGCTTCAATCAATGCCAATGCTAACTTCTCCATTTTTGGATACCCGATCTCTGCTCCCCTGAATTCCTTACTCGTATAATAAACGGGTTTTTACACCTCGCTTTCTATTCGTATCAAAGCCGAACTCACTGCACTTTCTGAAACAACTAAGTATAGGTATATTTTTCTCCCGCCACTAGTCTAGACAATAAAGGAGGTGTCCCTAAGTATCTCTTCAACTCTAAGAATGCCTTTTCACATTCGTTGTTCCACTCAAAAGTATTTCTAAGCACGTTAAAGAATGGAATACATCTATTAGTTGCTTGGGAGACGAATCTGTTGAGAGCTGCAACATGCCCCGTAAGGCTTTACACTTCCTTCTTAGTGGTTGGAGATTGTAATTCCAGCAAGGCTTTTATCTTGTTAGGATTTTCTTCAATACCTCTTTGATTCACAATGTACCCAAGGAACATGCCTTCTTGTATGCCAAAAATGCTCTTGGTCGGGTTCAGCTTCATCTGGTACTTCTCCAACTGATCAAATGTTTGGCTCAAATCAGTTATATAGTCAGCAACTTTCTTGCTTTTGGTCAACATGTCGTCGACGTATACCTCCATATTTTTGCCAATCTTCTATGTAAACACCTTATTCATCAGTCGCTGATATGTAGCACCTGCATTTTTAAGATCAAAAGGCATAACATTGTAACAAAATGTTCCCCGTGGGGTAATGAAAGAGGTACTCTCACTATCTTCTCATTTCATTTTAATTTGATTTTATCCAGAATAAGCATCCATAATTCTTAGTAGCTCATGCCTCGAAGTTGCATCTACCAGCTGATCTATTCTGGGCAAAGGGAAACAAAATAGCAAAAGGTAAAAGACAATTGAATTTTACCGCCAGTATATATGCTGCATCAAAAAATGAGAAAAATAATGATCACACATGACGACTATTGTGTTCCTGGCGGCTAATCAAAAGAAAAAGACGCAAATACCCAAGCGTTTGTTAAAAACTCAAAATATTTGCAAAATTTCCATTTCGCGCTCAAAATTGATACACAAAATGGAAAACTTCTACAAGTGTTGCAGTTCTGTAATTAATCAAGATGTAAGAAATGTGCCCGGTCAACTTTTGGGTAAAAAGTTCCACACTCTCATATCATAAATGAACTGTGAAATATTGGGGGCTTCTGTTGATACAAAAATTAGTCAACTGACATGGACCAATTATATGAAGACACGTGTCATCTAGCCATCTTATCGGCATCAACAATGATCGTCTTGTCATCACCATGATGGTCCGTGAAAGCAAAGTGGCCAGAATCCTTGTTGATAATGGAAGCTCTATGGATGTTATGTACTATAATTGCTTCAGAAGTATAAAACTTCATGATAACAAGAAAACTCCCTACCATCTCCCTTTGATCGGTTTCTTGGGTGAGAAAGTGTACCCTTTGGGAATAGTTGAGTTGTAGGTTATACTAGGCACTTGGCCGACATGCCAAATAAAAAATATGCGCTTCTTCATCCTGGATAAAAAAAAAATCTTTCAGCATATAACATTTTTTCTCAATAGAGTGGGGTTGAAAAAAATTAAAGTCGTACCATCTATAGTTCATCAGTGTTTGAAATTCCTAACCCACTACGGAGTAGGTATGGTCAAGGGGAACCAATTAAAAGCCCGAGAGTGATACTATACATCAACCAATTAGGAGGAACAAAAGAAGTTGACTACGACCAACTAAATTGAAACAATAGATCCATGTGACGGGGAGAAGCTGGTCGAGGGATAAGTAGTTGAAGAGATCGAATATGTTATGCTCGATGATTAAAACTCGGAGAAGAATGTCCAGATTGGTTCATCCCTAGAGCTAGAACTCAAGAAAGACCTATTCAACTATCTCAGACATCTTTGCCTGGAGCTATGAAGACATGCCCGGGATTGACCCAAAATTCATATTTTATGAACTAAGCATCATAAAAGATGCTAAATTGTTCAAACGAAAACAAAAGAGTTTTTGATGGTGAGAAGAATATGGCAGTCTAAAAAGAAGTTCAGACGCTACAAAAGGCTAATTTCATAGTGGATGTCAAATATCCTGAGTGGCTCTCAAACGTGGTAATGGTTTGTAAGAAAAACAATAAATGGAAGATATGTGTGGACTTCACTGAATTGAATAAATCTTGCGCCCAAAACCACTACCCACTGCTCAGTATTAACCAGTTAGTTAATGTCACTTCAGGTCACGAGCTACTCAATTTCGTAGATGCCTATTCTGGGTACAATAAGATCAGAATAAAGCCAGAAGATCATGAAAATATGTCCTTCATCACCATCAGAGGAACTTATGGCTATAATCTCATGCCCTTCGATCCCAAAAATGCCTGGGCCACCTACCAAAGGTTGGTAAAATAGTTTTTTAAATATTATATTGGGAAAAACATGGAAGTATACGTCAATGACATGCTCACCAAGAGAAGAAGAGTGGCCGATCACGTAAAGGAATTATAGCAAACCTTTGATCAGTTTAAAAATCTTCAGATGAAGTTTAATCCAACCAAGTGTGTGTTCGATATGAAGGAGGGAATGTTAGTAGGCTTCATTGTGAATCAAAGAGGGATCGAGGCCATTCCTGAGAAGATCCAGGACTTGATTAACATGCAATTGACAATAACAAAGAAAGGGGTGCAAAAACTGACAAGACACATCTTTGCACTCAGCAGGTTCGTCTTTAAAGCTACGGACAAATACCTTCCATTTTGTAAAGTCTTGAGATTTTTTTTTAAATGGAACGACGAGTGTTAAACTTCATTCCTAGAATTAAAGTGATATTTGGGGTCGGCACCTCTCTTATTAAGACCAATTTTTGGGGAGAAACTCTACCTCTATCTAGACGTATCAAAATCTGTGACTAGTTCAACTCTGATGAGACAAGAAGAAGGAATACAGAGGCCCGAATAATACACTAACAAAGCATACCGAGGAGCAGATATTCGATATCCCAAGCTGGAAAAATTAGTCCTTGCACTAATCGAAGCTTCAAGGAGAATGAAGCCATAATTTCAGGCCCACATTATTATTATCTACAAAAATCTACCTTTACGACATGTCCTTTATAAGCTTGAAAATTCGGGGCGATTGATGGCTTGGGCACTAGAACTTAGGGAATACGACATCCACGTGACACCCCGCCTAATTAAATACTCTGTGATCAGTCCTTTATTAAAAGATGTTTCTCATTTGGTTCATTCTCAGCATCACTGTCGAAAACCATATTAATTACTAACACAATTAATAATAATGTGCAGAAAAATTAAATCAAAACATTCACACAATTAATATAGTCTAGACCATCATAAGGAATAAATAAATGAATAAATGTCTTGCAGAATAAACCATCGGCTACAAAATCCAAATCTAATTAATAAGTCCAACATATAGTAAATAAATCCCAATATAAATCTGAACTTAATAAATGAATAAATAAAGTCTAAATGGGGCAACATGCCCAACTGAGAGACTGAAATGAAATCCTAGACTAGGAATGAAAAATGGAAGCGTCTAATCAAGTCCTGCAAGCCTCCACAGTGCTGTAGCTAATTGTCCCTAGAATAGATCGTCAAGTCAGCCATCCTTGTGGCTAAACACCTAAAGGGTTGTGAAAATATTTATAGCAAGGGTTAGAACCCAAAACATTTTGAAAACATTTAACAAGTATTTTATCACAATTTAAAAATTAGTTATTAGATACACATGTTAGGTTTATATACATTCTCTTGAGTATCCTCACCTCTCATTTATTGTGCACGCCTAATGTTTTCTACTTATCCCACCTATCCATACTACCCAAGGTAACTAGATGTAAGTATCTATCTTGACTATCGACGCCTATAAGTTCTTGTACCACCCATACAATACGTTATCCGAATAAACATCTCTCGTATGTTATTAATATCATAAATAACATTCTCCATCTTTTATAGTTTAATCATTTAATTAAGTTTCACTACTTAATTCATTATTTATATACACACTATCAATCTCTCTACTAACACTCATAAGTAGAATGATTCCAACTGGTATATATATATATATATATATAATTACAGTGTCTCTCAAATGGACCACCGTAAAATAGGCATACTATGCTATAAGTCCATGTACCTCTCATACTAAAATAAGGACTATTGGTTCGGCATGTCTCCTCGAACCCGAAAAATAAATAGCAATCAATGGAGGCGAACATAGTTCTAAGCCTTTGGGCTACGCACATACCTAATGTACCCAAATGACATGTCAGTCTCACTAATACACGGCACATAGTGAGCCGCCCTAAGTTCTATGTTCTGGGGAAAAAATTTAGACCTCCCTAGAATCGACAAGGTGGGATCGCCCACTACGCGGGAAACTCTGTGATAGCAGGTAGCATAGGTATGTTCACATTTAACACTAATCATATAATAGGTATACACACAACCTATATATACATTAAATCAGTAGGTATACACACAACCTAATTATCATACTTTGTACATAGTATTTATCTCTCGCATACTCACCGTACTATCAAGTTATGATTATTATCACTATCATATTAATCTAAGTATTGCTCTATACTCTAAGGGCCCTAATTACCCCTTCAATAAATTCAGTAGTTAGCTCTATCATATACTATTGGTCTATAACATAAACTCACTTAAATTTCCCATAACTCATTCTCCTTTTGTCAAACTAATTACATCGTTATGTAAGTATATTAAATCCTCGACTCAATCCTTTCATTAAGACTAAGACAAGCCTCATCATAGGCCTAATGCAGTAGAATATGTCCTTCATTATGTTTTAATAAACTCCCAAAAGTTTCCTCGACAAGACTATAGGATTTTCTAGGCCAAAAATGGAAAATAGGCAAATCTGGGCAAACCGAATCGATTCGCCCTTGGGCCGAATCGATTCGTTGTGTAGCAATTCATCTTCTTCCTCTACGCAAGTGCATTTTTCACCATTTTAATTATCATAACTCATATGCTTCTCCACCAAACTCAAAACCAATTATCCCAATCATTATATGCATGCATTAGGATGATTTTTAACAAAATTTTATCATTAAAACATTACGATTTCTATTCAAGAGCGGGTCAAATCACCTATTCATCAAAACCCTAGAATTCTGTAGGAATAAATTTCTAATCGAGTTAATTTATTTGTAATTGGCTTAATTCAGTACAAAATAATTTGAGTCTAGGCTAGTTTTAATTTAAGTTTAATTGGAGACTACGACAGTTCAAGATTGAAGAATTTGCAATTTAAAGCTTTGAAGAAAAAATCAAGTCAAGTTGCATTATACATACTAAAGTTTATTCTTGATCACATGGGTATGAATACTTAAAAGAATTGATGTGATTTAGAATTTTGATTAGTTAATGGATGAGTTAAATGTTTAAATATTGGGAATTAAATATTTACGAAAACGTATTTTAAATATTTCTAAGTTAAAATAATTATTGAAAATTCAAGGAATTTATTTAAAAAGAAAATCATTTTTAACTGTCACTTGAACGACATAGTGTATCATTCTAATGAGATGCTCATGTCGCTCGAACAACATGGCATGTTGCTCGAACGAGCCGCCACCTCAATTTTCGTGTTTTGTTTTCTTTGGACTCTTGTTTGCTAAAAAATAAATACACCACTACTTAGAAATTTTTCATAACACACAGCACAGTTTCAAAAATTCCTATAGAGTTCTTTATCATTAGGAGTTTATTTAAGATCAAATTACTCAGTTTTATAGTTTGTGATCTTGAACGGCTTTAACGGAAGAAAGTTCATTCATTGATTACTCTGACTGGGGTCATTTGGAATGCTTGTGGGTATTCCTTGCTGAAGACGAGAGTTATGGTTCTTGAGGATTCTTACGGGAGTCCTTTGCTGATTTAGACTGCGTGTCTATGTAGATTTGATGTGGTAGATTCATTGCAGATTTTGTTATGTTGTAAGTTACGATTTACTGTTCATAGTGAAATAAAAAGGTTTTTCCTGAAATTGTTTCTTTTACCGCAAGCTTTAATTGTTTAATGGATTAATTCACTTAGATGCATGTTTAGGGTTTAAGAAGATAACATTTGAATTTTATTCAAAATTTAAAAAAAAGGTCGTTTTTACATAAAGCACACGCTAAAGGGCCTTCTCAATTTCTATGTTCTTTATTCATATTTAACATAAAATCCATATTCAATTCGTAGTGATTATCCTATACTTTATGATTTCTTATCCTGTACAGATGTTGAATCATACTATATGCAATTCCTACCCAAAACATGAGTTCAAATCATTCTTTTCTTCCAAGAACATCAATTTATTCAATATATTTCGAAACCCTAAGCACATGGGCATTATAACTTCAAAAGAAATAGTAAATAAACACTTAGCTTATGTTAGATGATTTTATTTCGTGGTTTAGATGATAGATTGTGTGCCTTCTCTTTCAGTGTTCACTCCAAGATTGATTGTGGTGCTAGAACACACTCCATGTTCTCAATAACTCTCTCTTATGCTTCACAAATGGCTTATCCTTTTTCTCTAATGTCCTCTCCTATCTTTATAACCTCTAAAACCTAGCCTCTCCTATCTATATGCTAATAAAGTTGTTGTAAATTCGTAGGTCTCTTAACTCTTGGGTACTAAATGACTAAAATGCCCTCATACGGTGCCGGTTTAGTCTAAATTGTCCCGGGACCCAACCAATACTCCCGGGTATACTTTTTTTTATACCCTTTCGGAGTCATCTATGCCCTTAAAATCATCATCTAAGTCACTATAAACCAAATATCATATCTCGACCATAATTTAGTCTACACGCGATTCTCGGTTGAGGTAAATCTAATTACGCCAATCTCACTCGCTATGATGCATAATAATTTCCATCAATCATTTACTATACACTTAGTATTTACCACACAATATTAATCATTATATCCCTCTCTTTATCAATATTTAATAACCACATTATTAAATTATTAATAAATTATCGAATTAATTAAATTCCAAGTACGCAGAAATACGGAGTATTAGCATCTAGTATGAGCCTTGAACAACTATCAAAGGACAAGCTATGGCAGATATCATTGCTAAATTCACTTACGAAGAGAAACCTTCTAATATGACTCCTTCAAGAGAGAGATCAACACTCATGACAAAGCATACTTCTACGAAAGAGAGCTAAGCCACAAAGGAAACTGAGCAAACTTCCTCAAAAAAGAGCTCACCTATTAAGAGAGATGATCAGACCCCTTTGGGAGAGGACTTAAGCATATCGATGTCAAGAAAAAATAAATATGTCCTAGAATCATCAACCAAACGAGAAGATTTTTCTCATGACCACGAGCAGGTAATGAAATCGTATAAACATAGATAGCTGGCCGTAGGAGAATTTGAGCAAGACATCCCTGTATAGAAACTGTTTGTGGCTGGCTCATCCTTCACCACAGGTATCACAGCAGGCCTTATCATCACCACACCAGATGAGATAGACGTGGAATACGCACTTCGATTTCCATTTGAAGCTTCCAACAATAAATCCGAGTACGAAGCACTCATAGCAGGCTTTGGGTTGGCCTCATCATTGGGTGTCGAAATTTTTTTCCACACAGTGACTCCCAAGTGGTGGTCAATAAAATGGTTCGGATATATGAAGCCAAAGAGGAATCCATATTAGAGTAATTGGAAAAAATAAAATGATGGCTGATAAAATTTCTAGGGGTTAAGATGCCGAGAATCCCGAGAATAGACAATGCACGAGCAGATGCACTGGCCCATTTAGCGGCAACCACTCGAACAGAATTACGAAGGACCGTCCCGGTGGAAATTCTCACATATTAAAGCACGAATGAGGAAACAATCATCATCATGGATATAAATCTCGACCCATCATAGATGACCTAATACGGGCTTATATTAAAATCAGCGTTATATCATCTGACCTAAAATAAGCGAGAGCTCCGATACAAATAAGCTAAATATGTATTAGAAGGAGAAATCTTATACAAATGAGGATTTATAATCTCATTGCTACTATGTGTTCACCCAACCAAAGTGAGTAACTTAATCAAAAAAGTGCATGAAGGATGTTGCGGGGCAAATTTCGTAGGATGATTGCAAGGACAAATTTATAATTTAGTCAATTTGTATATATTGGCTTAATTCTGAATAAAACACTTTGAGCCATAGGTTAGAAGTTGTGGCTGTGGCCTTTTAATCCTATTACATTTTTATTGAAGACATAGCGACTAAGGGAAAGATAATACATCATCATGTCGAGTTTTGTGCCATGTGTCATCATCAACATTTCGAGGATCTCACAATTATGAATGCATATTTTATGTTGAGGCTTGGATATTTTATTATTAGGTGTTAAAATGTTATTATTATAATTTTTAAGTATTTTTAGTCATTAATTATAAGTCATTTTGGGTATTGTTAGACCTCGAATCAATCGGAATATCAAAAGAGTCAAAATTAAACTTTGCTATTTTTTTAATTAGATAGGTTGTTATAACTATAATGGGTACCTCGTTCGAACCAGATTGAGTACCTCGTTCGAACCAGATCTGTAAAACTTCTAATAAACCATTTTTTGTCTTTCGGGAATCTCAAAAGATAACTAGTTCGAAGGTCGTTCGAATGAGATTAGTACCGTCATTCGAATGAGGAAAATTTTCAAAAAACTTGACCTCTCTAGAATCTCGTTTGAATTGTCATTAGATATCTATTCTATCAAAAAAATAGTATGTCGTTCGAATGAGAATGGTACCTCGGTCAAACGACGAGGCGCGAATTTCAAAAATTGAATTTTTCTAGCAATTTTTCTTTAACTACCTAATACTTACTTTTCTATCCATACTCAAGTAGTGCGGGATAGTAGTTTTAAACAGGACGTTTTCCATCCTTTGAGAGAAAATACCTTTCCCAAAGTCCAAGAAAGTTTTTCTTAATGATTCATCATTACACTTTCAAAACAAAAACCAATGTTTACACTCAATTAATTTATATTCAAACTTCTATATATATATATATATATATATATGTGTGTGTGTGTGTGTGTGTGTGTGTGTGTGTGTGTGTGTGTGTGTTGTGAGATCGAGTTTTCGTTACCGTGTTCATTCTCTACATTATTGAAAATTATTTCTTGCAGAGGATTATGTGGTCATTGGTTTTACATATGGTGAACTCCGTATGCGTGATGGTTGTTGGGAGGTTTGGGTGGACTCTTACGCATCACTAAACAAAGTTTGAAGGAAAAAAAAACGTCAAGGCTTGCGAGGGAGTCGAGTCATTGTGTAAGTCTTCTGTAGTATCCTTTTTTGTAATTTCGTACTTAGTGGACTTTGTGGCTGGATCGTCCAAGGCTTTTCCCATTTGGGTTTTCCTCATACATCGGACATATTGGTTACTTATTTTATCTTGCAATTCACGCTTAGATTCATGCTTAGTTTACAAAAACAATTGGTTTAATCGCAAAATTGTTTTATTTTGTGCTTAATTAATTGGGGTAAATTTTTATTTTAATTTAATTTTGAATTAATTTTGTTTAAGAAAAAGGTTATTTGGGCAAATTAATTTTTTAATTTGATTGTGTAAATTTCAAAATCATCCCATCTATATAGGGTCATTTTATATTGGTATTAGAGCGAATGCACTAAATTATAATGTTTGATCCTTTTAGGCTTGACTATAGAAAATTTATCATTTTTGAGGTTTCCTATTTTTGATGGTTCTAAGGCGTACTAAAAAGAGCATATGAGGTCAACACTTAAGTCACTAGATGAACGAGTTTGGCAAGCAATTGTTAGAGGCTGGCCCCACCAACGTGTTTAGTATGAGAAGTTCGTGTTCCTAAAACCATAAAAAACATGAAGTGAGGATTAGAATAAGCTAGCAAATTACAATTCACATGGTTTAAATGCTCTTTTTAGTGCGGTCACATCAAAGAAGTTCCGTCATATTATGACATGTGAAATGTCTAAAGAGACTTAGGATATACCCCAACTCACCCACGAAGGTACGAGTGTTGTTTAGGCATTCAAACTCCAAAACCTCACCACTCAATTTAAAACCATTAAAATGGCAAAGAATGAATCCTTCAATGAGTTCCATGCTAGGTTATCAGATATTGTGAACTCGTCTTTTAACGTGGGAGACCATGTTATCAAGAAAATCTTAAGATCCTTACTTGACAAATTTTGTCCTAAAGTAACGGTGTTAAACACTTTAGGCACTTTAGACTCTTCGAAACTTGAGGAATTTGTAAGTGATCTTCAAACTTATGAACTCGACATGTTGGCCTCCAAAAAGCCTATGAAAGATAAGGTCATTTCTTTGAAATCCCAAAAGGAGGAAACACAAGTCTCAGATGATGAGTCATACATTGACTTCAATCATATGGCTATGTTTGGCTAAAAGTTCAGAAAATTTCTTAAGTTTAATAAAGAGAAAGTTAAAAATGATTATAACATTTTTGAGAAGTCTAAGTATAACATGGCCGATAAACTCCCTAATAATTTTAATGATAATCTTAAGAAAGATGAGTCGAGTAGGTGTTTTTGGTGCGAGGGATATGACCATAGGGTAGCTCAATGTCCTACTAAACTAAGGAAGGAAGGAAGGAAAGAAACCTATTGCATACAATTCCACCCTTAGTGATAATGAACCGAAAGAGGGACCCGATTCCCCCATTGAAGGAAACTTTACCGCATTCATGGCTAGTCATATTAGTTTTGATGAGAAATCTTCCCATGAAGATAGTTGTTTACATGACACTTTCAAGTCCATTTTTTGTGAATGCCAAGTGTTTGATGGTAGAGAGAGTTAAGAAGATAGTGATAATACAGAAGAGGAGAAGGAAGTAAGTGAACTTCAAGTTGCCTTTCATGATTTGCATACGGAATCGTTAAAATTAAAAAAATCAAACTTGAAGTTGGCAGCTAGGATGAAAGAGCGTGCCGTAGGAAATGATGAAAGTGTTTTGATTAAAGATTTTAGCGCATGTGAGAGGACTCTTAGAAAGAAGCTAGAGTATGTTGAAGGTTCAAGAGATAGTCTTCAATGTTTAATGGAGGCTATGAAGAAAGAGCTTCTTGAGTTTGAAGAGACTACGAATTTACTTGAGTCTAGGATAGTAGATCTTGAAGACAAATTGAAAAACTCGAGTCGTGCCAAGTTTGACTTATTGTATAGGTCCAAAAATTTGGATAAGATTTTAGGCACCGTCTAAATTAGAAATGACAAGTGTGGTGGTATTGGCTTCGATACTCAAAATGCTTCCAATAATAAAGCCAAAATCATGATTTTAAGAGAGTTGACCATTAATAAGAATGTTATAAGAGGTTAACCCTTATGTAACATCCCACGTGTCTTTACTTGCACACATTGTCATAGAAATGGTTACCTTGGGCATTCTTGTTTTGATCTTATAAAAGGTTTTAAGAAATCTAAACCTAGTCACTAAGGTTTCCAATTCCTGAGAACATCACGTTTCACTTATGTGGGTTAGGAAATCCGATTTAGATGTTTTACATGATAGAATTCTTGAATCTCGAATGCGTTCACATGATACATTCCATGCTAAATCTAGTGGTTAAGTGTATTTACATAATTACAGACACTAGCTTGTATACTTCATGATATATATATTTGCTAATTGTATGTGTTTTTGAGTTTTTTTTCCTATTGAATTTTATTGAAAAATACTAAAAGATTTTGTTTGTCTTTTGTGTTGTCCTCATTTTAAAATTTATAAAAATAAAAAAAATCTTTGTTTATGTCGTTTTACACATTTTGTGTGGCATATCCTTGTGTTTGAATCCTAGGTCATACCACATATCCATGTAGCTTCAACTTTTGGTTATGAATTCCAATGCTTAAATTGTTCTTTATTATTCTTGCATGGAGTAGTTTGACTTTGATTTTCTTAATGAATTCTCTTTGTATATGCTTCGTGAAACACATGCACGAGCTCTTTTGAACTTTAACTTCACATTTTATATTTAAACTAACTGTGATATTCTCCTATTAAGCTTATCATAAAAATTGATATCTTTAAAGGATTTGGGATAAAAATAATATATGTTTAGTTTTGAGGGTGTTTTAGTTGAAGATCAATGGATTTACACAATGAATTCTAGTTATACTTAAATGTGATGACGCTATTGATTTACATAATTATCAAAATTCTAGGCTTGTGTACATTGTGCTTGTTTGTTCTTTGAGTTTACTTTATCGTGACACATGAAGCTAAATCTAACTTTGATAAAGTTTTGTGATCAAACAGAACTCCTTGAACATATTTAAGTGATGGGGTCATAATTATTTTGTATCTAGTTCACACCCCTTAACTCTATTTACCACATATTTATTTAGACACATTTATGCCATATGAGTGTGGAAAGCTTATCCTGTGTAGTGTCGTGTGTGGTGTTTATACCTATATATATGTGCTTATGCTTCATTGGTATCTTTTTCATATTAATATATCTGGTATCATTTGTTTTGAGTCTTTGCTTTTACATCGAATCCTTTTATGCCATCGGTTTAAAGCTAAATCTCATATCAATATGCTATTAGATCATATCCGTATCTATCTTGTTGCGAGTTTTTATTAGTGTCCCATTCTTATCTTAGTACATTCTATTTTGTATCATTTTTTATTGCATCATAGTTGTTTGGATTAGTTGTTCTTTGTGACACCCCGCCTAATTAAACATCGGGTGATCAGGCCTTTATTAAATTAAAACATGTTTCTCAAATGGTTCATTCTTAGCATCGCTGCCGAAAACTTTTTAATTACTAATCCCCTAAGTATAATTAGACCGGTGCCAAATTTTATCTTTCTTAAAACAAATAAATCAACCATGCGGAAAATATTAAAGCAAATACCATGCTAAAAACCCAAACCAACAAAGTATAAGTACAACAGCGCAAAAGTATTACCGAATAAACCATCGGCTAAAAATGCTAAACAACAATAGAACAACTACTAATCTGAAACTAACATCTGAGACTGATACCGGACTACAAGTCCATACATGGAATAATGTGACATCCTGTACTAGATCTGAATGAGAGATATCGTCTAGTCAAAATCCTGTAAGCATCCACTGTGCTACAGCTGCGAGTCCCTGGAATAGAATCATCATCCATGGCGTCCCTGTGGCTGGACACCTAAAAGGTTTTGAAAATATTTTATAGCAAGAGTTAGTACTCAAAACATTTTGAAAATATTTAGCAAGCGTTTATCACAATATAAAATGCGGTTAATGATTACACATGTTAGGTTTTCGTACACTCTCTTGAGTTCACTCACTTCTCATCTATTGTGCACACCTAACTTTCTACACCTAGCCTACCTAGACATGTTCCCCAAGTTAATTAGGTCTAAGTAATCATCTGAACTTATTTAAGCTTAAGTTCTCACTTCGCCCACACCGTGCATTCATTTCAATAACATCTCGCAAAGGTTAATTAATACTCAAATAACATTTCACCTATGTTACGCTTCAAAGCTATTTAGTTTCACTACTAAATTTCTAGGATTCTCACAATTGTTATATTTCCACTTATGTAATTAAGTTTCACTACTTAAGTTACTAATTAGATATTCTCTATCTAAAGATACATTCCGTAATTAAGTTTCACTACTTAACTTACCAATTTGATACGTAACATTAAACACATCATATTCATCTACTTATTCACAACGGTATAATATCATTAAGTGTATATATTTCACACATAATATATACTAAATATTAGTCATTACTGTTTGTCCTTTTTACACACATAAAGAACTCTTGGTTCAGAATGATTCATCGACCCCAAGTAAGAATTGGTTCGGAATGATACATCGACCCCAATTATTTATATACACAAATTCTGGCTCGGAATCTTTCATCATGCCACCAGTTCAAAGGTTTGGTTCGGCATTTTACATCGACCCCAAACATATAATAACCCTATGTTAGTTCGGAATGTCTCATCGACCCTAACATAGTTAATTTAAGTATATATCAATCTACTAATACACAGAAGTAGAATATCATTAAATATATATTTCACACACAATATATATTAAATATCAGTCATTACTATTTGTCCTTTTTACATACATAAAGGACTCTTGGTTCGGAATGATTCATCGACCCCAAGTAAGAATCGGTTCGGAATGATACATCGACCCCAATTATTTAATAACCCTATGTTAGTTCGGAATATCTCATCGACCCTAACATAGTTAATTTAGGTATACTTCTCTTAACCTAAAAGTTCATACAATTCAGTAGGTACACGCCCGACCTATCAACCATGTTCGTACGTAATATTTTATTCTCTTATATTTACCGTACAATATTCATTGTACGATTTATCTCATTAATCGCATTTATTTGAGTATTCACAACAATCTAAGGGCCCTAGTTACCCCCTAACGTAATATCAATTCAGTAGATACCCTTGTTAACATATTGACCCAATAAATTTAAGCTCGCTCATGCTTTTTCATAATTATATTCTTATCATCTCGAATTAGAATACGTCACAATCAAGCCTATGAATCTCCACTTTAATTCTCTCACAAAATTAAAGTCCAATGCTCAATCATAGACCTACTTCCATAACATTATTCCAAAAATATATTTCATCAAGGTCCCAAACACTTCCCCGATAAAATTTTAGGCATTTGAGGCTTAAAATTAAATATCTTACATTTTCTCGCAGCCTAACGAATCATAAAATTTTCTGGCAGATTAAACACCTTCTAGTAAAACTTCGATTTCTCCCTCTACGGAACTCCGATTGACCTGATTCCAAGTTCATTGGAAAGCTAAGAGATATAACTTTCCATAAATCTATGATTAACACTCTAATTCTAAGTACAACGCAAATCGTACATGTTTAAAGTCACGTCAAACTTCTAGCAGATTACTATGCTGGCAGATTAAACACCCTGTAGTAATATGTCTATTACTCCCTCTACAAAACTCCGATTGACCTGATTCAAAGTTCATTGGATATCTAAGAGAAATACCTTTATAGTAATGTATGGTTAACACTATAATTCGAAGGATAAGTCAAATGGCATGCGTTTAAAGTTGTGTCAAAAATTCTGGCAGATTGACATCTTGTGTTCATCAATTAAACCCTAAGTCATTCAAGATTCATGTTCTTTAACAAAGAACTCATAAAGATTCTATGTTAATCATCAAATATATTCAAATTTCATTTTACCTTTACTTAGGGATTCATTCTACATGCAATCCTACCCAAACATGTGATCAATTCAAACATTTAATTCATGGTTTTTCAATAGAATTAACCAATTCTTAAAACTCCCTACACATGGGTATTATAACTTGAATTTGATTTGCAATAAACACTTGCCTTGATAGAGGGGTTCTGATTTTGTGATTGTTGTTGATGATTGATTGTTTTTCTCCTTCAATCCTCCTTCCCCACAAGTTTGTGGTGAAAATCTCCTTTGAATCCTTCCCAATTCTTCCTTTTGCCTTGAGAATTGTTTCTCTCTTCTCTCTAATGGCTATGGTGTGTTTTTTTTCTCTCTAACCCTAGCCTCCAACTCTTATAATCTGACTTGGAGTTATTAAATTCGTAGGTCTTCTCACTCCTATAATTTAAAAGACTAAAACGCCCCTGAACGGTCCCGGCTTATCCCAAAAACATATCGGGACCCAACTAGTACCCCTGGGTATACTATTTTGACTATTTTGACCCTTCCGGGGTTAACCGTGACCTCTAAATTTTCATTTGAGTCACTTAAAAATATATTACTCGTTCTCGCCCCAAAACGGTCTACATGCGTTAAGTAACTATTTACTACTCGCACTAAGTAAATATAATGAGGCAATATAAATCGGTAACTATCTCTCGATTAATATACTATAATTACAATTCTTAATAAATATCATTAAATTACTCCTCTTACGTAATTTAAATTAAGCCGTATTTTCTCATTTAATTTTCCAATTTAATTAAATAGAATATTCAGAAATACAGGGTATTACATTCTTGTGTTGCCAAGTTGCTTTATTTTTACTCGTATCACTATATACCATTGCATAATATACTTGTTTTTCCTTTATGATTTTCCCTCTTTTCATTTAGTGGGAAAATTAGTTTAACTAGGGAGAAATTTATTATTTTATAAGCCTTAATCTTTATCTATTCCTGAATAAAAAGAGGGAAAATGGTATCTAACTATTTTCTTTTGGGGGAGATCCATTACTTAGGGGGAGACGTTGTTTCTTAGGTAGATATTGTTTGATAAAAGGGGAGAATTTTTTTATACAATTTATATTGTTATATTCTCCATGCCTTTTATAGTGTGTTTAAGTGTGCAGGTTTGTAACCATGTGATAAATTTTTAATGCAAGCAAAGCTACTCAAATTACGTGTCGATCAGGCGTGTCTGTACTTTATCTTTTTGGATTAGATTGAGTCTTTTAGATGAGCTTGACGACCCATAGGTCTTTTTATTTTTATTTTCTCTCGGAATATCCAAAGGGGGAGATTTTTAAGGACAAATTTCTAATTTAGTCAATTTGTATGTATTGGCTTAATTCCGAATGAAACACTTTGAGTCATAGGGTAGAAATTGTGGTTGTGACCTTACATGTTTGTTGAAGACATATCAGTCAAGAGAAATAGAATACATTATCATGCCAAGTTTTGTGCTATGTTTCATCGTGAAAGTTCCAAGGATTTCTTAAGTATGAATGCGTATTTTATGTCGAGCCTTATATAATTTATTATTGGGAGATAAGATGTTTTTAATATAATTTTTAAGTATTTTTAGACATTTTTATAAGTCATTTTAGGTGTCGTTAGACCTCAGATCAATTGGAATTTCAAACGAATCAAAATTAACCTTTGTTGTTTTCTCATTAGATAGGTTGTTCTAACCAGAATGGGTACCTCGTTCAAACGAGATTTGTCAAACTTCTAACGAACCATTTTCTATTTTTCTGGAATCTCGGTAGATAACTCGTTTGAAGGTCGTTCGAACGAATTAGTACCCTCGTTCGAACGACCTTCTCACGAGAATTTTTTTCAAAAAACTTGACCTCTCTGGAATTTCATTTGAATTCTTGTTATATCTCTATTCTAAAGAAAAAGGGTATGTCTTTCAAACGAGAATGGTACCTCGTTCGAACGACTGGGCATGAATTTCAACCCAACCCCATTTTAGAGATGCTCATTTTGTAATAAGTAGATTAAAAGAAAATTTGGAGACTATTTGTAGATGGAGAATCCAATAAACAGGGGACTAATTTGGCAGTTGTATTTATCACCCCATAAGGGTGCCTCGTCGCACAGGCAGTTCAGCTTGGATTCAATAAATATAATAATGAAGTGGAATATGAGGTAATGATACTTGGGCTATAAAGGGCGATTACCATAGAAACACGTGACATCGCCATGTACTAAGATTTAAGTTTAATCGTCAATCAACTTAATGAAGTGTACGAAGTCATAGACCTAATAATGCTCGCCTACTGATATAAGGTAAGAAAAATCCAAAAGACTTTCATATAGGAAATAATAGAATAGTTTCCTAAGAACTATAGTAATCACGATAATGCCTTAGCTACATTGGCATCAATGATTGACATTGATCTAAAAGGACAATTAAAGTAGAGTACTTCAACCAACTAAAAAATGATGATTCAAAGAGTACCCTATAAGTCATATAGGTCGAATCAGTCTTATCTTGGATGGATATTATCATCATATATATAAAAAATGGAAATTTTCCTCAAGATGGTATATAATATCACAAGCTATAGATCCAATCGACAAGATTTTTCCTCAACTCTGAGGGAAAGCTTTATCAACCATCGTTCACACGCCCTCTGTTATGTATGTCCACCCAGATCAAGTGGAAGGTTTTCTCAATAAGATGCACGAAGGCAATTGTAGAGATCATTCAGGTTGAATATCACTTTCCTATAAGGTAATCTATCAAGGCTATTGGTAGCCTTTCATGCAGAAGGAATCTATTCAGTTCATCCATAAATGTTCATAGTGTCAAGAATTTTATCCTATCATAAAACATTTGGTCATCGATCTCAACCCTCTCACAAGACAATGACCTTTTGCTCAGTGGACATGGACATTATAGGGCCTCTGCTACGGCACTCGGGAATATAAAATACTTGATAACTTCCACAAACTACTTAACCAAAGGGGTGGGGTCCAAACAATTAACTCACATTAGATAGGAAAATGCTAGACGAGTTATGTGGAGGAACATAATCACTAGAGTTGGTATTCCTAAATTCCTAGAGCTTTGGTGATGGATAATGGAACCCAATTTGACAATGACATATTTAGAGACTTTTGCGCAAAATATGGGATCTGAATCCACTATGCCTCAGTGGTCTTCCTATAGTGCAACGGGCAAGTAGAAATCACCAATAAGACTATGCTCACCTAGGTAAAAAGATGAGTAGATAATGCATAAGGAATATGGGTGGATGAACCCCATCCATCCTTTCATTTCAAGAAAAATTATCTTCCATGACACCTGAAATGAGCCGTGAAAGGATTTTGATGCCACATTTATGGTGTCATTAAGAGGTGAGTCGTGAAAAGTCCAGTCCTTTTCATGACACCTGTTAGATCTCTACGAAATATTTTCACAAATATTTTTTTGTGTCATGGTAAATACTTTTTATGACATGCATAAAAGTGTCGTAAACCTATGTACCCGAAATTAATTTTGATAGCATGCACATCGATGTCGTGAAAATTGATTTTTACGATACTTCTGCGACACCCCGACTAATTAAATACTGGGTAGCTACTCCTTTATTCAAATTAATACAAAATATCAAGTTGGTTCAGTTCATAGCATCACTATCGATAACATTTTTAAACAATTACTAGCCACCTAATATTTAAAAAGTGAGATGCCAAATTTTATTAAATTAAATTAACATGCAATCAATTAAATTATAAGCTAACTATACCACAATCACATCACAATCACAATAGAATAATAATGGAATAAATAAAATGAGTCAGGAGTAACACTCCCCTGAATAATCCAAATACTGAATAAATCCCAACACAAAGTCTGAATAAATAAATAAATCCAAAACTGAAATGAAACTGAAAGTCTGAGAAAGCTGTCTCTAAATGGAAAGGGGCGACATGCCCTAACAGATGAATTACCCAGAATAGAATCAAATGCAAAATGTGGAGGCGTTTAATGTTGAGATCCTGTAACTTCCACAACAGCTACAGCATGTCAATGTAATGGAACTCCTATGCTTGGCGTCCGTGTTGCTAGGCACCTAAAAAGGTTTTACAAGAAAAATAGATTTGAAAGCAATCGGGTCAGAGCACGAGGTGAAAACAGTTTAAAAATAAAGCAAGTGTTTAATTACATTAAACAGTGAATATTATATACATGTTAGTTAAGTTCTCTCACATGAGTTCTTCACCCCTCAACTAATGTGAACGACTAACGTATATCCTTAACATGTCCTAGTTATGCCGTTAACTAACTAATATGTACCACTTCCTGTCCTCACATATAATATAGGGGTCTATTCACAGCATGCTAACATATTCTGCGTGTAACTCACCTTATCATTGACAAGATTAATTTATAACAATTACGATAGGAAATTCTCATTTTAAATCCCATTCAAAATGTCTCAATTATTTATTTTCACACTTTAACAAAGAGTCCGTTATAATCACAAGTATATCATCCTCAGCATAAGGCTAAGCTGCGGTGCACACATACTCTGCTATCGAATCTCGATACATCACGTACATAAGGACTACGTGTTCCGAATCTCTCAGGAACCGTTTCAATAAGCAAAATCACACATATTGGAGGCGAACATAGTTCACATACTCATGGGTCACGCATATACCTACGCTCCCATGGCCAGCTGACTTATTAACTCACAAATAAGCCATTCACAGCCCTATGTCCTTAAGGTACCAATCTAAATCCCCCCGTAGGCACACAAAGATTTGATGGACCTGTTTCGAAAGCCGATCTCCCGTGATAGCAAGTATTGTAGGTATGTCATACACATAATAATCCATATACTAAGCATTCACACAACTTAGATAACTTGTTATATTATTAAAGGTATATTCTTCTCCCTATACCATTTGTCTAATTGATACACTATGATTATTTTGGATGATATATAATATATTTTGTCGATACGTCTCACGTCGTATAGTTTCGAGTACTTAAAACCTAACCGAAGAGGTTACTAAGTCTCAAATTTTTCTCACATAACAATTCAGTACTCCGAGTTCCTTATTTATTTCACAAATTCTAACTTATCACTCCTAAGAATTTAAATCATGTTCTGTCATCATAACATAGGAAATTACTCGTCGAACCCTCATAAATTCAACACTACCTACCAACCAAATTCTAATATGTTCTGGGCTTCAAATATAAATCCCTACTAGTCTCCTTTAAGTCCTAATATATTCACATAATCCCCAACCACAACGTTCGATGGCCGAAAACACTAAAAATCAAAAAGGGGAAAAAGGTCTCAGATTCTGGGGAGATCGATCGATCGACCTTGAGTATCGATCGATCAAGCCCAGTCGATCGATCGACCTATGAATGTCGATCGATCGATCAAGCGGGAGCAGGCTACAGTTTTCCTTCATTTTCAGTCCCAATTTTGTCCCAAATCTTCATTACATGATGTTAAATCCTAAAGTAAACTTATTGGGTCATTATACTACCTAATTACATGATTATTAACGTTCCATAACTCTCAAATCATTATCAAATAGAATTTTCTTGGATGAAATCATCATAGTATCATAAAAAGACTATTTTTCTATTTTCTTCAAGAACCATCATACTTTTCTTCCTAAATCCGTTTTTAATTCATCAAGGGTTATGATTTTGTTAATGAAAAACTTCCATAATTAAACTACATGCAAATGCTATCCAAAATTTAGGTTTCTTCTCCAAATTTCATGAGTTTCAATCATTGTTCATAGCTATCATCAAATCCTACACTATCATGGATAAATTATTCGTTGAAACTTAATGAAATCAAATCACTTGCCTGGAATTTGATGTTCCGATCCATTGGTTATGTTAAGGGTTGGTTCTCTTCCTCTCTTCAGTCACAATTCCGGCGAATAGTGGTGGTGTGTGGTGGTTATGGCCTTAAGAACTTCTTGTAACTTCTCCTCTTTCTCACGTTGCCCACTCCTTGATTTTTGACAGATAATGGCCCCAATGGCCCTAATATTGAATGATAAATAAAGCCTAAAATTCGTGGGTCAAAATCCCTTAAAAATTAAAATGACTAAAATACCCTCCTGGGTTGCCGGTTTGGCCTAAAAATGCCTCGGGACCCAAACTAAACCCCCGGCTAGTATTTTCTGACTATTTCGACCCCTTCGGACACGTTGGCGCACTCAAAATGACCATACGGATGATAAAATTATAATTTACTTTTAAATCCGAATAAATTGATTCCTAACGCGACAGACACGCACATTCCAACTTAATTTTCCGAATTGTCGTATTTATGACTTGCGACAATTTTAATAAATTCAATAATCATATATTACCATATTTACCCAGTAATATTCAACATTATCATCATAATCAAATACCAACTCACGTCTCGCTATTATTTAAATCCGGATTAATTTCCAATTGATTCCCATTTAATTTAATTAATCCCATTAAATAAAATCAATAAAATTATGGGGTATTACACCTTCAAGTGTGCCATGAAAGTATTTTATGTTTAAAAAAATAGTTTTTTATTAGTTAACATATTTTATAAATTATATCACAGCTCATTACATTACATTAGATTATTAGATCATTACTAAAAATATTTTAAAGCAATGAAAATAATTGAAAGTATGTTCCATTCATGATAATAATATACAAAATAAAGTCTAACACAAAAGAAGATCATATCCATAAATAACGTATTCATACATAACCATATATTCGAAACCAAGTTAAATAACTTAAAAGAAGCTGTGACACCCCGACTAATTAAATACCGGGTAGCTACTCCTTTATTCAAATTAATACAAAATGTCAAGTTGGTTCAGTTCATAGCATCACTGTCGAAAACATTGTTAAACAATTACAAGCCACCTAATATTTAAAAAGCGAGTTGTCAAATTTTATAATTTACATTAACATGCAACCAATTAAATTATTTGCTAATAATAACACAATCACATCATAGTCACAAAAGAATATAAATGCAATAATAAATGAGTCTGGAGTAACACTCCTCTGAATAATCCAAATACTGAATAAAAATCCCAAATACAAATTTTGTATAATTAAATAACTCCAAAACTGAAATAAAACTGAGAATATGAAAAGCTATCTCTAAATGACAAGGGGTGACATGCCCTAATAGATGAATGACTCCAAAATAGAATCAAAGTAGAATGTGGAGGCGTCTACTGTCAAAATTCTGTAGCTTCCACAGCAGCTACAGCACGTAAATGAAATGGAACTCCTATGCTTGGCGTCCCTGTAGCTCGGCACCTAAAACGTTTTTACAAAAAATAGTTTTGAAAGCAAACGGGCCAGAGCCCGAGGTGAAAACAGTTTAAAAAAATAGCAAGTGTTTAATTGTATTAAACAGTAAATATTAAATACATGTTAGTTGCGTGCCCTCACATGAGTTCCCCACCCCTCAACTATTGTGCATGCCTAACGTGTATCCTTAACCCGTCCTAGTTATGCCACTAAATAACTAGTATGTCTATCGTTTTATCCTCACATTAATAAGGGATTTTATTTACAACATTCTAATATAACCTACGTATATCTCGCTCTTTCATTAATCAATTGAATGTATAACAGTTACGATAGGAAATTCTCCGTATTAAATTCCATTCAAAATGTCCCAATAGTTTATATTCACACGTTAACATATGAGTTCATTAAAGTCACACGTATATTATCCTCAGCATAAATATACAAAATAGGGCACCCCTAGGCTAAGTTACGGTGCACACATACTCTGCAATCGAATCCCGGTACATCACGTACATAAGGACTACGTATTCCGAATCTCTCAGGAACCATTTCAATAAGCAAAAACACACATAATGGAGGCGAACATAGTTCACATACCCATGGGTCATTCACATACCTACGCTCCCATGGTCAGCTGACTTATTAACTCACAAATAAGCCATTCACAGTCCTATGTCCTTAAGGTACCAATCTAAATCCCCCCGTAGGCACACAAAGATTAGATGGCCCTATTCCGAAAGCCAACCTCCCGTGATAGCAAGTATGGTAGGTATGTTATACACTTAATAATTAATACACTAAGCATTCACACAACTTAGATAACTTGTTATATTATTAAAGGCATGTTCTCAACCCTATACCGTTATTCAAATTCGTACGCTTTCATATTTTCAGATGGTATTTCATATATCTTACCGATACGTCTCGCGTCGTATAGTTTAAGTACTTAAAACCTAACCAAGAAGGTTACTAAGTCTCCTATTATTCCCACATTTTAATTCATTAATCTTAAGGTCCATATTTCTGTCTTCAACCTTAAATTATCAACTATATAGATTTAATTCATTTTCCCTATATCTCCAATATTATTTTACTCGTTTGACCCTATTAAGTCTAACATAAAGTCCCAATTCAATTCTGATATAATCCGAGTCCTATATTCACCCCTACTGGTCCTCCTTAAACTTAAATGTGTTCATAAGGTCCTTATCAATAATTTACAAGGGTCGGAATTGGATAAATTCAAAAAGGGTAAAATATCACAATTTCTAGGGAGGTCGATCGATCGATCATGAATGTCGATCGATCGACTATGAATGTCGATTGATCGATCAAACAGTTACAGGTTACGGGTTTCTTTGTTTTTGAGTCCTAGATTTTTTCCAAAATGCCATTACATGATCAGAAACTCTAATGTAAGTATAAGGGATCATTATACCACCTAATTACATGATTTCTAACGTTCCAAAACCTGTAAAACATCAACAATAAACCTTTCTTGGATTAAATCTTCGTATCATCCTAAAAACCCTATTTTCTTCTATTTCACCAAGAATCATCATGTTTCTCTTCCAAATTCATTTTTAATTTATCTACGGTTACGGTTTTTCTACTGAATAATTTCCAGAACTAATATACATGCAAGTCCTATCCAAGATTTAGGTTTATTCTCCAAATTTTCATGAGTATTCATCATTTTTCAAGGTTATCATATAATCCTACCTAAGCATGGATGATATATTCACTGAAATTAGTTGAAATCAAATCACTTGACTTATAAATGGTGTTCTGATCTGCTGGTGGCAAAAATGGCTGGTTATCCCTCTCTCTCCGGTGACAAATCCGGTGGATTTTGGTGGTGGATGGTGGTTATGGCTTTGGAAGCCCTTTTGTAACCTCTCCTCTAACTCACGTTGCCCACTTTTGATTTTTGACTGATAATGGCCCTAATGTCCCTCCTAATAATAGTTAAATAAACCCTAAAATTCGTGGGTCTAAATTTCTCAAAATTTAAAATGACAAAATACCCTCTTGGGTTGTCGGTTTGGCCAAGAAATGCCCCGGGACCCAAACTAAACCCCCCGACTAGTGTTTTTTTACTATCTCGACCCCTCCGGACCCGTTGGCGCACTCAAAATGACCATATAGTTGATAAAATTATAATTTACTTTTTGATCTAATTAAATTGATTTCTGACGCGACTGACACGCGCGTCCCAACTTAATTTTTTCCACTGTCGTATTTATAACTCGCGACAATTTTAATAATTTCCATAGTCTTATATTACCATATATACTCAATATTATCATCATAATCAAATACCAACTCACGTCTCACTAGTATTTAAATCCGGATTAATTTCCAATTAATTCTCATTAATTTAATTAATCCCATTAAATAAAATCAATAAAATTACGGGGTATTAAAGAAGCTTTAAACATAATCATCTCAAAGTAATCTTCTCCCAAAAGCCAAAAACAATTCATCCTCCCAGAAGCCAAAAACCTATTTAACAATTGATATCCATGTTGAACCAAATGATAACCAGACCCGTGGAAGAAAAAATAAACATAATTTAGTATAATATCTAATATTTCGGCATAATGACATTATTATATAACATGTAAAACTAGTAATATATTCAATTAGGGTAATCCGTATATCATCATGTTAACTATTTTTAAATCACTTTATATTTTTAAAATTTTCAACAGAGTTTCCTTTGTTTATTTATGAAATCCAACTTGTTTTAATATTAAAATTCAACTCAACAACAACCAAAGCTGTAACTAAACCACTAATAATCAGTTACACCAATTAGAATACAAATGACCACATAAATTAATTTCATAAACATAAATATTCACCGGCCCACACGGCCTAGATTAAAAATATTAGTAAAACAATTATAATTTATAATATAATACCTAAGAAAGTGCATCATCTGGTATGGGAAGTCGTCTTACGGCATCAAATTGGAAAAAACTCGTTAGTCTTGTTAATTTGTCATTAATTAATCAAACATACACAAACAATTAGACATCTCAAAAAAATATCACAATTGTTATGTGACTTTTATACTTAGTTAAACTTAATGTGTCGATGTGGCCATTCGATCGTACTTTCTTTTGCACATCAAGTGTAGCAAACCCATCCGAGTATCAAAACATTATCACTTTTAAAACAATATTTTGAATAATCCACACTTTATAACAATCAGGTCCAAGCATCTGATGGTGCACTAATGACTTCGAATCCGTAGATTCGATTTTCCCATCAGCCACCTCTTTTCTTGTACCCAACCACTGTAATAATTTTCATTTTGCATTTTTTTGGTTTGAAGCATTTGGTGCACATGTACTTTATCCATGGGACTAAGAATAATGAAAAAAATATTAATGATCATTAATGTAAACTAGGGACAAATTTAGATAAAGAAAGTTTGTTGATAATAACATGTGGAGTAGGTGCAAGTTCGTGTATATTGTCCTCAATACCTCCATGTTGACCCTAAATATAATTTCATGAGAGATTAATAACAAAGCAGCATAAAAAATATATTTATCACCAAGCTATAATTAATTTAGTAAATTACCATATTTGGTATGTTTCCTTGTTTCATTAAGCTTTTGACGCGTGTCTTCCATTCCAAAAGTTATTGAATTTGATTTTCAAGTGTTGTAACCCTTGCATTGCTTTGTTATTCCGCATTGAACTTTGTAGGCGTCACCCCAAATCCAAGACCACGAACCCAATCGGGAAATTTAGGACAAAACACCTTTGTTATTTCATAATATTTTATTCAAGATGAGTCATGAGATGGAACTGCTTCAAGAAAAAAAAATCAACCATAACAAAACTAGCAATATAAATGTAAAGCTTTAAAATTAAGTTATATATATGTAGTGGCTTAAATGTTTTTGTCGTTACTATAGGTTCACCAACAACTTGATTGACCAGATCCCCATTACTCCTTTTATGTCCCCTTAACCAAACATCAACCCTACGAATTACTTGTTGTGGATTTTATGTTTTTTACAAAATAAGCACAAGGTCAAATAGATTATCAATACATAACACTAAAAAAAATATATAATAACAATTATCAAACTCAATCTAAAAAGTACAATTTTCTCCTTCAAGTGTTGGATAGCCTCTATGACTAGTTATGTGTGGATAAATTTGTTTTTCCCTAACTTCTTTATGTTTGCCACCTGGAATCTACAAAAAAATATGAAAGAGTATTGATCAGGCATAATTAATCTCTAAAAATAGAAAAAAAAAATCAAACATTCAACTTAATTTTATTTACTTTGAATTCAAAGGATAAAGGATTTTTGACAAATTCATTTCATTCATTAGACTTTACTTCAAGTGGCTTCATCAAGGCAAGATGTCGAGTCGTATATGGGCTTTGAACTACCTTTAATAATTTTTTTGTCAGTTTTGACTTGAAATCCTTCCACATCTTTCCCATGTGACCTAATATGATATCCTTATGACACTTGTCAAAATTATATTTTTCCTATATTTAATAAAAATAAATACACAAAATTATAAGTCTATGATTAGTCAAATGTGGTAAAAAATATTACAGTAATAAATTAAGCAATTAACAACTTCCTAAAATTACAACACTCCACCATCACCACAAGGTAAATGTATAAATAGCCCTAAAAACTCCCTCCCCCCCCCCCCCCCCACAAAAAAAAAACATCAAAAAACAAAAATAGTCAACATAACAACTACAATAAAATAGCAAAATAGCATGAAATTATCAAAATAGCCCTCACCAATTAGAAAAATAGCCCCAAAGAATTACTAAAAAAATCCCCCAAAAGTTCCTCCCAAAAAATAAAGAAAACAACCACCCTAAACTACCATAACCATAACTCGAAATAACTTCAACAACAACCACTAAAAACTATAAGAAAAGCCTCCATAACTATCAAAACAACCCTATAATAACCAATCAATACTCCCCCACCCCCACCCCTACCCTCAACCCAAAAAAACATTTGAATGTATTCTTCAACTTGCATCAACAAAAATAAAACACTTATAGTTATAAACTCCCATATTTCATTATTTATTTCATTAGTCACCTTATCCCAAGCAAGGTACGTTATTGGTACTTATTCTTGTGACATAATCCTAAGCATAGAACTTAGTTTAACTGGCCCGTCTCTAATAGGCTACCCAAACTCATTGAACTCTATTTATTTACGATCTTTCAATGCAGTTGGTATTACATTCAATTTTGATGGTCCCTTTTCCTCTTTTTCCCCTTCTCGACAAAAGTGGAGTCTGTTATCTCTTCCACAAGTGGGGAGTTAGATATTTCACTCAATATAGTTTCACCCTCCATTTCCTTATCCTTATCATAACCGGAAACTTGCCCGGTCTCAGTCTCAGTCACATATCAACTGGAAATACATATTAAATATATTATATACATAATAATGATTTTACCTACACATTTGTTGAAACGTTAAAAATTAAAAGAGATAAATGACATATTAACTCACCTCTAGAGTATTACGCATGGACATATGTGTTATTTTATTCAAAAGCTTTGCAAATCTTTTATTAAATCCACAACAAAAAGAAAAAGAAAAGGAAACGAAAAAAGATTAGTATAAGAACTTATAAGAATAATATTATTAACAACCATAAAACTAATGAAATATAAATAATTTATACATTAACATGCAACGTTTTAAAACTAATATGAAAAAGATGAAATCATGGATAAAAATATTTGAGTCAAGTTTATATTTAACATTCAACTTCAATGTCAATTAGCTATAATCATCAATAGTCACACAATGATGCCCTCACAATCTATCCTCGGACGTCTCTCATCTTTGTCCCTATAATTTTTGTCAAGTTTAGATACATCAATTATACAATATGATGTATAAATGTCTCCAACTCGTGAAATCTCGTGGCGGAACCTTGACCTTAAGAACCACATACCAATTTGATATTGTACTTTATCTAGAATAAAATACTTGTTTTGCTAGAATAAAAGGATCTCTTTTCAATTGATTTTGTCCTTGATGGGGGTTAAATAAAGTGAATCCATCTTCAATTTTAACTTTATTGGTAATGTTGGATTAATCACATAGGAAGATAGGTAGTCCAAATGTGTGAAAGTCCAATAACATTATATCTTTCATGATCCCATAATAAGAAACATTTGCAATAAGATGTGTGGTGCTAGTTTAATATAATAATCAACCGTTTGAGAAGTCTGGAAACCCCAAACTTTAACACTAGGACCTGTAGAAGTTTAATAAGGGAAATATTTAACAATATAAATCTTATAAAGAGATAATAAATAACAATAACAATCATTTCATTCTTTGATAATCCATCCATCCAAAATATAAAAAGTGAAATTACACATAATTGACAATATACGAACAAATCATCAAAATCCACAATCTCATCCTATCATTATCAATCAATAAATACTCAATTTAAACATATATCAAATATAAAATAAACACAAAAAAATAAAGACATAATATAGAGTATGTTTGACAGATTTAGAGTAAATTACAAACTAATCAAAGATAAATCGTGAGGCTATTGTGAGATATGAGTTGGATGCAGGGAAGATCCGTTGAGTGTGTCGTGTAAGATGCTGGAGAGAGATAAAAGATTGACGATATGACATTGTAGCCATGAGAGGGCCGCTGTGAGAGGGAGATTGACCCTGAACAAAGAGAGAATGCCATCGTTGTGAGAGAGATTGACATCGGAGGTTGAGGGTTCGGTATAGCCACCATAATAAGGAGAATTTATAGGGGTGAGAGAGGATAAGAGAAAGGGATGCGTAGGTTTTTGGTGGGGGTGAGAGGTGTGAACTGAAAGTGAGGGTGTGTTGGGACCTTTCGACAAGAGGGGAAATAGTTTTTGGCTCCCGCTAGAGTTCCCGCGAATGGGTTATAAAATATATAATACATTTTATGACACGTGTTAAGATTCGTGTAATAAATTTTTAAAACACCAACGACGTGAAATAAATAAAAAAAATTATGACTACCTTCTTAGACAATGTCGTACTAATTTTTACGACACCTCTCCTCTGTCATGTTAATTATTTTCCATGACTCTTTTACTTTAGGTGTCGTGGCTGTTAGTTTTAGTGTCTTATACACGACACCAAACGCATGAGTGTCGCCTTAATATGCCTTTCATGACATATATATGTTAAATGTTATGCAAATGACTTTTTCTTGTAGTGTTGTGACGCGACTCAGAAAGTGTATCTAATGTGCGTTCACTCTAGGCTCAAGTGCAAGCCTGTCGCGTTAGCAATAAACCCGATAAGTCGGGATCGTATCCACAGGGAAATAGGACAACAGAGTTGTGACGACGTTGGATAGACAAAGAAATCCTAACTCTGACTCTGAAAAGAAAAAGAAAAGATGATTGGTTTTGGGGATGATTATACTATATGCAATTATGAAATTATAAAAAGTGCAACTACACTAAATTACCTAAAATACTCATGAATACTGATTTAAAACTTTAAACTATATGATGAAGAAGAACAGGACGGGAATACAATCCCCCAACCCCAGTGTATTGCAGGTATAATACTAATCGTAAATTTAACTGATTAATTAGACCCAGAATTTAGTACTCCCAAGCATTACGTATATGAGGTTCAAGCCCGCGTCATACTTAATCTGAGGACGAGTAAATCGGTATCGCGATAGTGGCACTCGAATTGCATTCTAAAGCATCCCGCTTACCCGGAAGCAAACGAGATCTAAAGATCTACAATTCCCATGTTCCTACGCGATACGGTCGTAATCAATCACTAAATTCAGAGGATTAATGTTATACACATGCAACTATCACATCAGGTTGGGTTCATGTATCCTGACCTTAGAAAATCTAGCCAAGCATGTTGAAACTAATGGAAACAATTTTTGAATTGCAGAAAACCATAATTAAACTAAGGAAAATTTGAGGAATGATGTAAAAAGGAATTGAAGAGAGGAAATAACTCACTAATCTTACCAAAGAAGCAAAAGCAGTAATTAAGAACACTTGTAATCACAGAAATCTGAATGACCTTTAATCTTGAAATTAAAATTATAAACTATCTCTAAACTAGGGTTTCTGAAAAAGAATGGAAAATTCTATTAATTCTCCCCCTAAAAACGATAATAACTCGGGTTTATATACCCTACAAAATTTCAGGAGTTTTAGTTAAAGTAGGACTCTTCATAGGAGAAGAATAAGATTATAAAATCTCGACAGCCGGACCGGTCCGGGTCTCCTGCGGATCGGTCTGCCTTGAATGCGGACCGGTTCTTTTATTTCTGGGGCGGATCGGTCCGGGTCAGACCAGTTCAATTATTTTTCCTCCCTCTTCGGTTTTCTTTCGATCCAGGGTCTTCTGGAATATGCACTGCGGACTAGTTCGGGGCTACTGCGGATCGGTTTGCCAATTTGACTTTTTTCTCCAACTTTGACTGCTCATAACTTTTATTTCGACACTCCGATTGAGGTATCGTTTCTTCCTATGTGCTCATGAACTTGATATCTTCAACTTCTCTTTAGGTGCCTCATCCGAATTATGAGTAGACATTACACGTTTGCCCTTTGGATTTTCCTTCTTTTCGTTTCTCGATTCTTCCGGTTTCTATCTTTCTTTCTTGACATCACATACCTGTAAAATCAATACAAAATACCAAAAACTCGGTGTACTCGTTAGGATAAGTCAGTAACAAGATTATGAGATAAAATCAAATCGATTACGTTGTTCGAGGTGCTAAAAGTAACTAAATTAAGGGATAAATTGGGAAGAATTTATGCCTAATCAAACCCCCCTAACTTAGAACTTTGCACGTCCCGAGCAATGTAAAAGAATCTTAGCGCGACTTAACTCTTGAAAAACATTTTATTGGGTTAGAATACCTTTTTCGCGGGCAAGCGATTACATTTAGCGTATGCAACAAGCCTTTAAACCCCTAGGTCACCCTAGTAGGACGAGTGGTGTCTCGTGAGGGTTTGTAGTGAATATACCCACAAAATTCAACTCAAAGAAACTTCAAAATACGCAAAAATTGTACAATTCAAACTTTCCCAGAAAATAGTCATCATCAAGTCATGTTCAATAGTCTCAAATCATAGTGCGTGTGTGCAACGCCAGGAATTTAATCGCAAATTTCCACCGATTGATCATTACATTACTTACCCAAAAATTTATTTTGAATTCAAATTCTCACGGAATACTCTCACAAACGAATGTCTCGGATTATGGCTATTCTCTCGGTATGCGTGATATTAAGAGTAAATATAATGGATGCAAAGTCACGCATACAAGTAGAAAGATGGAAATTTTATAGTGATAGGATCTCATCAACGGATTACGGTTTTTCAAAACAGGAACATTGCCTCTTATTAGCGCATTCAATCTCTGTTATTATCTTTTGGTATATTAGCTCTCCACGCGGTAACCAATTTTACAATTTAGACTCGGTTAGGACTTTTTCGAGGTTTAAGGTATATTGGGTAAAATGAAAGAGGTAGGGAAGGTTGGAATTGGAAAAGTCCTTTATGATGTCCATTTGTGCTTTTTCCGGGCTATTGCTCATTTTTTTTCTTCTTTTTCTCTATTTTTCTGTTTTTCACTTCTTTTCTTGCTATTTTTGTTGAACATATCTATTTTTTTCTTGCCCCTTTATATGCACTTTTCGGACTTAACTTCTGAATTTTTCCATTTTCTCAATTCCGAGCTATTTGGGTTTTTCGGGTTGTCAAACGAAAGGATAAATTTATTTGGCTCAAATTGGGTTGCAAAAGGGGTGATTTTTCACATCTTTTTATGGCCATTATTTTTGGGTAACAAATGATGGCCTACTTCATTGTCCAAACTACCAATTGCGTTACCATATGCGTTTCGAGATGAATTTAAGTTTAATGATCACTTTTGGCACGTTTTTCAAAGCAATATCACACACGTTTGTCATAACTGATCAAAATGAAAGGGTTGAGATCCTCGACGACTTTTTAGGCGCTGAAAAGAACTTTGAGTTAACAATTAACTCGAATTGATTTAAAAACTCGCAAAAAGTGATAGGCTCAAATCTCACCGGGTTTGTTAATCTCCACACTTATTCTCTAAGTTGTCAATTTTCGCTCAATTTCCATCTTTAGTCAATTTCGGCTTTGTGTATGTTGAATTTTACAACTTGATACTTCAATCCGACTTTTAATGATATTTTTGAAATTTTTGAACTCCAATTTTTATTTATTTTGAACAAAAATATTTTTGGATTTTTCAAAATGTTATGATTTTTTTGGAAATTTCTGGGCATTTTTGAAGATTTGTGAAGTTTTAGAAATACGCACTTGTGACCCCCCTAACTTAGACTTTTTCATTGTCCTCAAGCAAAAAGGACTAAAATCTAAACAAGGCAAAATAATAAGTGCGATAAATAAAACAAACAAATGGAGAAAATTGAGATTTTATAGAAAACATAACTTTGGTACAATTACAGGGAAATACATACAACCATGTGAACAGGAAAAACAAATAAAACTGCCATAACCACATAAAGCTTCATTGGGGCGGTGGTTGGGAAGAATCGGGAGCGTCGGGGCCGTAGGGATCATAGAAATAGGATGGCAAGGGCTCGTTGGGATCCCCTTGGCGTCGGTATATGTCCGCTTGGAAACGGAACATCATGCTGGTGTCGCGACGGTAATCGGTCAAGAAGTTGTCGAATCTCGTCTCAAGCGCCGCCATACAGTTCGTGAGGTCGTTACCCGCCCACTCAAAATCAGGGTCATCTTCCTCGCCCACCGACTCTTCGTTCGCACCTACATCCCCCATTTCTACATCAGCACCGGTTGCTTCTTCACGCTCACTCGAGGCAGCTTCTTCCTCGCCATCACTGCCCCTCCTCGCCCGAAGGACGGTTAGCTATTTGGCACTCTTAGTGCGGGTTCCCTATCCAAAAGGACTAGGAAGGCGAGTACGATTGAGAGGCACCGTAATGCCAGCATCCTTGAGGATGGAGGTAATCAATCATGCATATGGAAGTGGGGCTGCACCTTTCTCATCCAAGGTCACGGTGATGATGTCGGCATATAGGGTTCGGGCCAAGTGTATGGAAGTGTGTATCAAATAGGTGATAGTTCAACGTGGCCTGATGGGGCCGCATCGCGGAATCGTTGAACGTTTGCAAGATATTGGCGAACATAATTTGAAAAGTGAGGCGCGCCTTCTCATTAAGGCGTCCAATGGCGACAATTTGCCCCATCCATGCAACATCCGGGGTAATGCGTTCCATGATCACATCTTTGGCGACCGGGGCGATGTTCCTTGTATAGGTGAATTCTTGGACATCCGAAACATCATATTCGGCCAACTTGGCCATGAGAAGAGCCAACGAAAAGGGGATGGCAGTACCATCCACGTATGCTTGAGCCTCGAATTGGCCCGTCCGAATAAGGGTGCCATAAAAGGAGAGGACCTCGGCTGCCCAAATTGCTTTATACGGTTCGTTGAGGAATCGGCACCAACCTCTATCCATGAATAGGGAGGTGATGGAGTTGGGCAGACCTGTCCATTGGACAGTGCGTTCCATATGGATTTTATGATCCGGACCAAAGAACCGATGGAACCAATGTTCCTCTTGGTGGGAAAGGAATTCCCCATGGCCAGAGGGGAGGATGTCGGTGGAGTCGTATTTGGTGGGGGCTGGTCGTTGGGCCATGATATCCAGGAGAGGTGGCTGGAAATATAGGGAGAGAGAAGAGAGGAGTGATTTGGTGGATGGTGTGAAGAGAAAGGGATGGTGAAGGTAGGTATTTATAGGTGAAGGGGTGGGGAGGGTTCAGAATTAGAGGGAAAAGGTTTGGAGGGAAAAGGGGGTGTATTTGTGAGGGAAAGGGAAGGGTTGGGAGTGGTGTGGACGATTTTGGAGAGAATGAATGGGATTGGGGAGGGGGTGAACCTTGGAAAAGGGGGAAAATAAATTTGCAGAAAGCGGATCGGTCCGCCTGGGGACCGGACCGGTTCGGTCCTTTAATATGCAAGCCAATTCGACTATCGGACCGGTCCGGATCAAAATTAAAGGAACCGGTTCGGGGCGGACCGATCCGGCCCTAAAATAAAGGAATCGGTTCGGCTCTTATTTTGAGCTGGATTTCCCCCTAACTTAAATTTGATCACTCTTCTCTGAAAATATTCACTTTCACAACATACTCCCTATCAGTTTTGGATTAAAAACCCATCGATACCAATGGCCAATGTAACTTGACTCAATTTCCCGAAACATGTGAATGCTCTTTTTCGAATGTACCCGAATCCTATCGACGCTCACTACACACACGACTCTCACCCCATACGCGTCGCGGGTGCCACGACCTCGCTGTAACAGCTCACTCTACCCCGTAAATGGGGTTCGACAACCAAACGGTGTCGACTTCTTCCACACACGCCTCTAGATATGGCTTTAGGCGTTGTCCATTTACTTTGAATGTATTTCCCCCTTTCAAATCATCTAATTCAATAGCTCCATGAGGGAAAACATTCTTCACAAGGAACGGGCCAAACCATTGTGACCGCAACTTGCCCGGAAAGAGATGAAGCCGAGAGTTATAAAGAAGAACTTTTTTCCTGGGAAGAAACTCTTTGCGTCGAATGATGTTATCGTGAACGATTTTCATCCTTTCTTTAGAAATTTTAGCATTCTCATACGCATCATTGCGTATCTTTTCTAACTCATGTAATTGAAGCTTGCGAGCTTCACCGGCCTTATCCATGGCATAGTTTAACTCCTTAATCGCCCAATATGCCTTGTGTTATAACTCCACGGGAAGATGGCAAGGTTTTCCATACACAAAGCGGAACGGGGACATACCGAGTGGATTTTTTTATGCGGTACGATAGCCCATAGTGAATCGTTCAATCTAAGTGACCAATCTTTCCGGGTAGGATTGATGGTCTTTTCAAGAATGTTCTTGATTTCCCAATTTTCTAGTTCGGCCTGCCCATTCATTTTTGGGTGATAATTCGTTCCAACCTTGTGAACGACACCATACTTTCTCATGAGCTTCGCGAATGGCCTATTGCAAAAGTGCTTGCCATTATCCTTAATTATCGCTTTCGGAGCACCGAAGCGGGAAAGTATATGTTCCTGCAGGAACTTAACCACCACTTTTTTGTCATTTGTCTTGGTAGCTATAGCTTCCACCCATTTAGAAATGTAGTCTACCGCAACAAGGATGTATAGGAAACCAAAGGATGGGGGTAAAGGACCCATGAAGTCAAAACCCCAACAATCGAAGATCTCAATAATGAGTATGGGGGTAAGAGGCATCATGTCTCGTTGGGTAATGGCTCCCATTCGTTGGCACCTATTGCAAGATTTGCAAGCAGCGTTCACATCCCGGAATATTGTGGGCCAATAGAGGCCGCATTGCAGAATTTTGGCGGCCATCTTTTTCGTCGAAAATTGGCCTCCACAAGCTTCCGAATGACAAAACTGGTTGACTTTTGGGATCTCGTCATCCGGTACACATCGTCGGATGATTTGGTCAGCGCAATATTTAAAAAGGAAGGGATCGTCATAGAAAAACATGCGCGACCAAGTAATCAATCTCTTCTTATCTTGCGGTGTCCAATCGGGAGGGACGGCTCCCGTGACAAGGTAATTCACGATATCCGCAAACCAGGGCAAAGTAGAGGTAGCAAAAAGTTACTCATCCGAAAAGTATTCGTTTATGGGTATGGGATCACTAGGTACATCGGACGAAATCCGTGATAAGTGGTCGGCAACGACGTTTTCTACCCTTTTCTTATCTTAATGGAGAGATTAAACTCTTGTAGGAGTAGGATCCACCTTATGAGACGCGGATTTGCATCTTTCATTACAAGTAGGTATTTTAAATCCACGTGGTCGGTGAAGTAAGTAATGGGAGAACCGATAAGATATGATCGTAATTTATCAAGGGCAATGACTACCGCTAGCAACTCTTTCTCCATGGTAGAGTAGTTGAGTTGTGATCCGGTAAGAGTTCGGCTAGCGTAGTAGATGAAATGAGCTTGCTTATCTTTTCTTTGGCCCAAAATAACCCCTATCGCATAATCGCTACCATCACACATAAGTTCGAATGGTAAAGACCAATCCGGAACTTGCATGATGGGGGCGAACACAAGCATGGTTTTTCATTTTTCAAAAGAGCTTTGGCATGCTTCCGTCCACTCTAATGGGGTGTCCTTCATGAGTAGGTTGCTTAAGGGTCTAGCGATGGCGCTAAAGTCCTTAATGAACCTTCGATAAAACCCCGCATGGCCCAAGAAAGAGCGCACATCCTTGAGCAATTTTGGTGGGGAAAGATCAGCTATGACATCTATTTTTTCCCTATCAACTTCTATTCCCTTGGATGATACTATGTGGCCAAGAACTATTCCCTCGGTGACCATGAAATGGCATTTCTCCCAATTCAGTACTAAGTTCTTTTCCACACACCGGGCAAGTACTTGTTCCAGTTTTTCGAGACAAAGGTCTAAAGAGGTGCCAAAAATGCTGAACTCATCCATGAACACTTCGAGTCCTCTCGCGACCATGTCGCTAAATAGACTCAGCATGCACCTATGAAAGCTCGCGGGTGCATTACACAAGTCGAATGGCATACGTTTGTAGGCAAACGTACCAAAAGGGCAAGTGAAAGTTGTTTTCTCTTAGTCAAGTGCATCTATCTCAATTTGGTTATATCCGGAATAACCATCAAGGAAGCAATAGTAAGGGTGTCCCGCTACTCTCTCAAGCATTTGATCAATAAATGGCAAGGGGAAATGGTCTTTCCTAGTTCCTGTATTGAGTTTCCGGTAATCAATGCAAACGCACCACCCGGTGGTCGTATGTTGAGGAACTAGATCTCCCTTAGCATTCTCAATCCTTGTCATGCCCGACTTCTTCAGGACAACTTGAATAGGGCTCATCCACTTGTTATTCGAGATTGGGTAGATAATCCCGGCGTCCAATAATTTAATAATTTCGGTTCTCACTACTTCTTTCATATTGGGATTTATCCTTCTTTGCATTTCTCTTGAGGGCTTGACATCCTCTTCGAGATGGATCTTGTGAGTGCAAATCAACGGATTTATCCCCTTTAAATCAGCAATGCACCAACCAAAATCACTTTGGTGCTTTCTCAGAATTTTTAACAGTTTACCCTCCTGCTCTTCATCTAGGCTAGAGGAGACAACAACAGGAAATGTCTCATCCTCTCCTAGGTATGCATATTTAATATGAGAGGGGAGTTTCTTCAATTTGAGGGTTGGAAATTTATCGCTGGAGGGAACCATGCGTGTATCCCTCGGAGGTAATTCCTCGAATCTAGAAACCCAATTTACATCTCTCGCGTCCTCGTCCGATGCTCTCTCATTGAGTAACTCTCTCAACTCCTCAACCTCCCTCTCGAAGTCGGTGTACGTCCCCTCACTCTCGTGTCTTGACACTAATAAGGACCCTAAGGCGTCGCCATAATAATTCTCCTCAAAGTACTCCTCTACTATCTCATCTATAAAGCGCATTGCGTGAAAATCATCTTCTTCCCCCATATGTTGGGATATGTGGAAGATGTTAGTCTCTAAGGTCATGTTCCCAAAGGTGAGTTACAATCTCCCATTCCGAATATTGATGATTGTGTTATCCGTAGATAATAACGGGCGCCCAAGGATGATGGGAACATGGTTGCTCGAGGTGAAGGAGGGCTCCGTGTCCCAAATGACAAAGTCTACCGGGAAGTAGAAAGTGTCAACTTGGACGATCACATCCTCGACTATGCCTATTGGGATCTTCACGGTTCGATCCGCTAATTGGAGAGTGACCTTTGTGGGCTTGAGGTCTCCCAAATCAAGTTTCCTATAGATGGAGTAAGGGAGGATATTGACACTTGCTCCCAAGTCAAGTAAGGCTTTTTCAATTTTATTTTTTCCAATGATGCAGGAAATGGTGGGTGCACCGGGATCTTTGAATTTAGGCGGTAGATCGTTAAGTAGAATGGAGATCACGTTCTGGGCTAGAAAGACATTTTTCTTTACCTTCATCTTTCTCTTTACCGTCAACAAGTCTTTGATGACTTTTGCATAAGCTGGAATTTTCTTAATGGCATCAAGGAAAGGTAAGTTCATATTTACTTGCTTTAGCACTTCTAGCACGTCATCACGTGGGTTTCCTTTATGGGAAGGAATCAACCTTTGAGGAAATGGTGCCGCGGAGGGTGATTTCACTACTACCTCGGGCTCACTAGTGTCTTCTTTGTCACTCTCATTCAAGGGGACATCTTAGACCTCTTTTGTGCCGGGTGAAATCTCCTTGTCTTTCGTTGTGTCATGTGGGGGAGGTGATAAATCAATGACTCTCCCACTACGAAGAGGGATCACAGCTTGACATTGCTCTTAATGTTCAGTAGAGGTGGAGCTAACACTAGTTTGACCTTGGGGAGGTCTTTGTACCTGGGCAGGAAACTTGCCCTTCTCTTGAACACTCAACGAGGACTGTATCTTTGACAGACTTGTATTTATGTCGCTAATCAGGCGATCATATCTAGCATTGGTTGCAGTCTGGCTAGTGATAAATTGATTCATAGTATCCTCGAGAGTTCTTCGCGGTGGCGGGATATATTCTCCTGGAGGTGGTGGTGCTTGCACATGTCCTTGCATGTGTGTTGAAAGTGTTGTGGCAAAGGAGGGGCAACATGTGAGGTAGGGTTCATCGCAGCATGTTATTTCCCATAGCTAAAACCAGGATGGTTTTTCCATGAAGGGTTGTAAGAATTCCCGTGTAGTGCTCCGAAATTACCCTTAAATCCTCCTATACCACTAACTTCCTCTTGAAGCATCACTTTGTAGGCAGGTATAGTCGAGCATTCCTCAGTTGAATGACTTGCCTCACAAATCGCACACACCTTCTCGATGGGGTTTGGTATTGATCCAGTTGGTCCTATTCCATATACCTCACATAGGTCTCAAAATCCTTTCTCAAGCGTATCTAATCGACTGCCCGTCATAGAATTCTTATCTACGTGAAATAGCCCGGACGCCGCTAGAGTGGTGGTCACTTGATGATTTCAATTTTGAGCATTAGGATCAGATGTATCCCGGGATTGGGTAGTCTCAGCGACATACCTCAGGTGAAGCTCAGCATCGTGGGCATCTAAGTTGATAAAGGGACCACTACCCATGGTCTCAACGAGTTGCTTGGAGTTAAGATTCAGCCCATTATAGAGAAAGGAAATGATTTGCGCTGTATCAAATCCATGATGGGGGCATGAAGTAACTAACTCATTGAAACACTCGTAACATCGATGAAATGGCTCATTTTTTGATTGTCTGAACGCTTGAATTTGAGCCTTCATGGAGATTGTTCGATGTGGTGGGAAGAATTTCTTGAGAAATCTAGATTGTAACTCGTTCCAAGATGGAATCGAGCTTGGAGGCAAATACCATAGCCAGGTCTTAGCTTTATCTTTTAGCGAAAAGGGGAGGAGTTTGAGGCGAATCACCTCTTGTGTGCAAGTTTGATCATTAAGAGTATCGTACACATACTCAAATTCTCTAATGTGAAGATATGGCTTTTCAGAATCCATACCATGGTAATTGGGTAACATCTGGATCATCCCGTTTTTAAAACGAAATTTCTCGGCATTATACGGGAGTATAATGAATCGCAGAGTGACAGTGCGCTCGGGATATAATATTTCTCTCAACGGGCGATATGGGGCCTCTTCTGCACCGGCGATTGCACTACCGTGTTGTGACATTTATCTCTATCTTAAAGACTCGGTGTCCTCACTTGGTGTGCTCAAAGTGTGCTCAGAGGTGTGTCCTAAGAAGGAAAACGGAGTGTTGTTTGACATTGAGTGTGACGGTGTGGGAGGTGGAATCCAGAACTGTGGGGCGTTAGGAGTGTGGGGGCTATCGGGGTTGTACTCAACGATTGGATTTTCATGAATGCTGGTTGGAGTATTATGGGGTGTGGGAGTGGGTTCAGAATTTTGAATTAATAGCTTATGAGAGATGGTGATGAATCTTTTTGGATTTTTTTGAATTTTTTATATGTTTTTTGTTGTTTTTTTTTTGAAATTTTTTGGTCAAAGTTTTAGATTGACTCGATCTAATCCTAAGTCTACCTAATTCCCTAGAAATGGCACCAAAAACTTGACGCGACTCAGAAAGTGTCTCTAATGTGCGTTCACTCTAGGCTCAAGTGAAAGCCTATCGTGTTAGTAATAAACCCGGTAAGTCGGGATCGTATCCATAGGGAAATAGGATAACAGAGTTGTGACGACATTGGATAGACAAGGAAATCCTAACTCTGACTTTGAAAAGAAAAAGAAAAGATGATTAGTTTTAGGGACGATTATACTATATCCAATTATGAAATTATGAAAAGTGCAACTACACTAAATTACCTAAAATACTGATGAATACTGATTTAAAAATTTAAACTATATGATGAAGAAGAACAGGACGGGAATACAATCCCCCAACCCTAGTGTATTGCAGGTATAATACTAATCATAAATTTAACTGATTAATTAGACCCAGGATTTAGTACTCCCAATCATTACGTCTATGAGGTTCAAGCCCGCATTATACTTAATCTGAGGACGAGTAAATCGGTATCGCGATAGTGACACTCGAATTGCATTCTAAAGCATCCTGGTTACCCGGAAGCAAACGAGATCTAAAGATCTATAATTGTCGTGTTCCTACGCAATACGGTCGTAATCAATCACTAAATTTAGAAGATTAATATTATACACATGCAACTATCACATCAGGCTGGGCTCATCTATCCCGGCCTTAGAAAATCTAGCCTATCATGTTGAAATTAATGGAAATAATTTTTGAATTGCAGAAAACCATAATTAAACTAAGGAAAATTTGAGGAATGATGTAAAAAGGAATTGAAGAGAGGAAATAACTCACTAATCTTACCAAAGCAACAAAAGAAGTAATTAAGAACACTTGTAATCACAGAAATCTGAATAACCTTTAATCTTAAAATTAAAATTATAAACTATCTCTAAACTAGGGTTTCTGAAAAAGAATGGAAAATTCTATTAATTCTCCCCCCTAAAAACGATAATAACTCGGGTTTATATACCCTACAAAATTTCAGGAGTTTTAGTTACACAAGGACTCTTCATAGGAGAAGGATAAGATTACAAAATCTCGACAACCGGACCGGTCCGGGTCTCCTGCGGATCAATCTTCCTTGAATGCGGACCGGTTCGTTTATTTTTCCTCCCTCTTCGGTTTGCTTTCGATCTGGGGTTTTCTGGAATATGCACTGCAGATCGGTCCGGGGCTACTGCGGATCGGTCTGCCTATTTGACTTTTTTCTCCAATTTTGATTGCTCATAACTTTTATTCCGGGACTCCGATTGAGGTGCAGTTTCTTCCTATGTGCTCATGAACTTGATATCTTCAACTTCTCTTTAGGTACCTCATCCGAATTTTGGGTAGAAAATACACTTTTACCCTTAGGATTTTCCTTCTTTTCGTTTCTCGATTCTTCCAATTTCTTTATTTCTTTCTTGACATCACATACCTGTAAAATCAATACGAAATACCAGAAACTCGGTGTACTCGTTAAGATAAGTCAGTAACAAGATTATGAGATAAAGTCGAAGTGATTACGTTGTTCGAGGTGCTAAAAGTAACTAAATTAAGGGATAAATTGGGAAGAATTTATGCCTAATCATGTTGGGTCTATGGAACAACTCTTAGGCGATTAAAATGAGAACCCCCATATGCCTTAGCATATGGAATGGAAGTGGTTCCTTCGGAAATTTTTTTACCAACTCTAAATACTGAGATCTTTGAGGATAGACACAACGATGATCACTAAACTCATGATATTAACTTGGCAGGGGGATAAAGAGAACAAGCTCCCATTCACCTTGAGCGTATCAACAAGATCTTGAAAAATAGAACGATAGGACGGTCAAAGTCAAAGAGTTCAAGGTCAATGATTTGATGCTCAGAAAGTTGCTTCTAGTTGCTAAGAATACCTCTAATGGAAAATTGGCACCAACTTGGCAAGGTTCGTATATACTAGTCTCACAAGGAGGAGGCGAATCATACCACCTGAAAAAGTTGGATGGCACAATAATAGCTAGGTCATGGAACACCATGAACCTTAGCACATTTGTCATTAAGTATATATACTAATTTTCATAAGTGTTTTCGTTCAATAAAGATAATTTGTGTTAACAAATATGTTTATTTAATATGATTGTACCTCCAAGATCAAACTCCATCATCAAACCCACTTTAAAATAGTGGTGCAACCTAACTTTGGATTGGTCTGCCTGGAATAGGAATAAACCCACCTAAAAATGGGTGGTAGGACTTGTAATAGGTCAGTCGCCTAAAATTTAGCATCAAACCCACTTGAAAATAGTGGTACAACTCAACTTTGGGTTGGTCGACCTAGAGTAGGAATAAATCGACCTATGAATGGGTGGTATGACTTAGAATAAGTTAGTCGCCTAAGATTTTTCATGAAACCCGCTTGAAAATAGAGGTGCAACCTAACTTATGTAAGTCAACTTAAAATAGGCATAAACCCACCTAAGAATGGATGGTATGACTTATATTGAGTAGGTTGCCTAAGATTTAACATCAAACCCACTTGAAAATAGTGGTACAACTTAACTTTGGTTGGTCGGCCTATAATAGGTATAAACCCACCTAAGAATTGGAACGCACATAACCTTCTCATGTAAACAAGGTCGGTGGGAGGGTTTTAGCATGTGAATGAATGATATCTTCTCCTAAAATTAATATTCAAATTAATAAAGTTACTCAAGTTACATCTTGAGTCCTTAATGTAAGTGAAGGTTCATTCACCTAACCATATTAAAATCATCATGTTATCCAAATTTTTCTATCCTTTGTCTCTTAAAGTTTAAGTCTTAATTTAGATTTTGTGTGTGATTGCATTATGTAAGTGTAAAGTATACTCATGTGACCTCACTTGTTGTATTGTCTTATTTTGGCTTTCAAAACCCATTTTTATGTTTGTCCAAGTGGTCTTTGTCCTATCGAAAATATTTTTCAAAGTTCAATATCTTAAAGGTGTACTTTGTTAAATTCATCATTGTGGATACCAATAATTATCCACCTACATGGACCAATCATAAGTGAACACTTGTCCTCCTACGTGGGCAAAATTCTAATCAGCAGATAGTAGCTCGATAGGCATATCAATCGACATAAAGAATGTCGAGCATCAATACCAGTGAAGCATCACCATACCAAGGGTCTTACCACACATGGTTCATACAAATCATCACATTCATTATGTACAGGTGTAAATGCTTAAATGTATAAAGGAACTCCATCCCTTGATATTCCAACCCTTAATCTTCGGGCCATTATAAATACATTGTATACCCTTCATCAAGGGCAAGGTATAATGGATTCTAGGCTATTCTTATTGACAAGAGTACCTAGGTTTTTGTAACCTCTGAAATCAATACTATAACAGTGGACATAAGCTTTCTTACATAGCTAAACCACTTTAAAAACCTTGTGTCTCTCTTTTATTTAGCATTACAATTATATATTTTATCTGTGATTATAAAATTGGATCAAGTCCAATTTTTTACATCAACGGATTGGCGTCGTTTGTGGGAACGTGTGTATAATCACCATTCTTAATCTTATTCAATGGAAAATGAATGATCCAGAGCCCAGTGCCAGAAATCAAGGAAACCCCATTGATCTATTTGTTCCGCCTACAGCATCCAACCTAAATGGGATCCTAGCCAGTATTGCCAGAGGTCAAGATGCTATATAGGAAATAATAAGACAATTGGCTCAGTCGTTACAAGCAAGATCTCCAACCCTCTTTAGACAGTAAGAAGTCCCATCACCACGAAGAAAAATATAGCCTCCACCTCCTAAGCATAACCAATGCATCTATTCTAGATCATCTCAGGATAAGACTTATCACCTAGGAATCAGTTCCTAAATTAGAGCCTCAGAGTCTTAGGATAACTATTCTTTCTCTACTGCAAGGCCAAGCGTCTTGAAAAGATTGAGCCAAGCTTCAGCTTTTGATCGATTCGGACACCGAGCAAACATAAACCCCCTGGAGTAGTATCCATGAACACTCAATATCCATCCGACCAGCATGAATCCACGATCAGATCAAGATTAAGATTTCGACGATCTGTATGCGCCGAGGACACTTCTCAAGAAGAGAGTTTAGCTCATATATATAGTCGGGGAAGCCGAACTGATTCGTATAAATCTAATGTGGGCAATCCTTCGTGGAAAGGATCAATTTAGCGATTGGAAGATCGGTTAGGAGAGATGGAAAAGGCAAAGAATCCTTTCGAGTGAAATTTTGTTAAAGGATCTCCTTTTATTCAAAAAATTGTGGATTTTCCTATTCCATCTAAGTTTAAAGCTCTTGTGGTTACCGCTAAATATGATGGGAAAATTAATCTAGTTCTGCATGTTAAGCAATATCAAGCTACTGCTGAATTTATTCAGTCCCCGATGAGATGAGATGTAGAGCGTTCTCAAGCACCATTACATATTTGACTCAAATATGCTATAATAACTTGCCTGAGGATAAATTACCAACTTCAACTTTCCAAGCTATTTATTAACAATTTCTATTTCGAGGCCAAGCCAATAAAGAGAGTAACCCATCTCTTGAGTGTAAGGCAACATTTAGGGGAAACAACCAGGGAGTATATCACTTGTTTTAATAATGAGAAATTAGAAGCGGTCGATTACGAGGAAAAATAGCCATCACTTCTCTCATGAGTGGGTGGCTTCCCGAGAAATTGTACTATACTCTGGCCAAAGATCCTCCTAAAACCATGACTAAGCTCATGGCTAAGGCAGGAAAGATAATGAATGTCGAGGAAGCAATGGCTGCAAAGCATAATCCAACCACAAAGACTGAGAAGAAAGACTAGAAAGAGCAGAAGGAGATGAAGATAAAAAAAGAGGATAAGCTCAAAAAATATGGAACCTACACTCCATTGAGTGTTATCATTCACCATATCCTTGAGGAGATTGAAATCAATAAGGATCTGCGATGGCCTGAAAGATTGAAAGAACTTCCTAATAAGAGGGGCATATCTAAATATTATGAATTCTACAAGGATCACGTCCATACAACAGATAACTACATCGCTTTGCAAAATGAGATAAAATCTCTCATCCATCAAGGAAAAATCAATAAATTTGTCTGCACGAAATCAAAGAAACTAAAAGAAGATCAAATTCTCTATGCATGTCCAGAGATGATAAGAAGAGTAACCATAAAGATGATTATGAGGATGATCTCGATCTGTCGAAGAAGTCCAAGCATCCAAAACGTGAAGTAGCTGTGATCAGTTTTGGCTTATTAGATTATCATGTCATTACAGGTGGCGATGCAGGAGGAGATCACACTGTTAAAAGAAAAGCTTACTTGTATGAAGCACACGCTTGCTCTTATATCCAAAGAATTAATCTGAATGAAGAAAACTGGCCTAGGAAAATCAAGAAAGACAAATTGGTGATTGGTTTTCCAAAGAATGATCTCTCTGGGGTACTTTATCCCCTTGATGACCCATTGGTTGTCAAGTTCAGGATCCACGATACTATCATCACTAGAATTTTGATTGATAATGGAAGCTCTACAGATATTATGTTTTACCCTTTCTTTTAGAGCTTGGATTTGAAGCTCGGCCTACTGTAACCCTACCATAGACCATTAATAGGATTTTCTGGTGAAAAAGTTTATCCTCTTAGGACATCTAAGCTAGAAGTGTTCTTCGACACATGGGAAACAAGTCGTACAAAGAAAATATGCTTCTTTGTGATGGACAAAAACATTCAATCTACCTATAACGTGATCCTCGGTAGGATAAGATTGAAGAAGTTTGAAGTTGTACCATCAACAGTTCATCAATGCTTGAAGTTTCCAATTCACTTTGGTATAGGTTTTGTAAAAGGAGATCAAAAAGTGGCCAGAGAATGTTACTACTCCTCAGCCGAGTAAGAGGATTTAATCGAATTAAAGAAGAATACTACCACCTATCAGGTGGATACTACTGAGCCTAACAGTGAATCAGAAATTAAAACTTTAGATCCACGTGATGAGACATAATTAGTCAAGGGACAGATTGGGGAAGTTACTGAAAGTACTATCCTGGAAAATGACGAACCAGAAAGAACTATGCAAATCGGTTCAACATTGGATCCAATCCTTAAACATAAGTTGATTATGTTTTTTAGGCAACGAAGAAATGTATTTGCTTGGAGCCATGAGGATAAGCCTGGGATTGATCCTAACTTCCTTTATCATGAGCTCAATATCAACAAGGATGCCAAAATCGATCAAGCAAAGACAAAGGGTTTTCAGTCCCGAGAAGAATCAATCTATCCAAGAAAAGGTCGAGAAACTTAAAAAGCCCAGTTTATTGAAGATGTGAAGTATACAGCATGGTTGGACAATGTTGTAATGGTTAAGAAGAAGAATGATAAATGGAGGATGGGTGTAGATTTCACTGATTTAAATAAAGCTTGCCCAAAAGACCATTTTCCCTTGTCTAGAATTGATCAATTGGTGGACGCTATATCGGGACATGAGCTTTTAAGCTTCATGGATGCCTATTTTGAGTATAACTAGATAAAAATGAAACCTGAAGATAGGGAAAGTACAGCCTTCATCACTAATCGATGAACTTATTGTAATGATGTAATGCCCTTTGGGCTAAAAAGATGCAGGAGCAACGTATCAAAAGTTGGTGAACAAGGTTTTTGAAGAGTAGATAGGAAAGAATATGAACGTTTATGTGGATGATATGCTAATAAAAAGTAAGAAATCCTCAGATCATATCAGCGATCTCAGTTAGATGTTTAATCAGTTGGCAAAGCATTAGATGAAGCTGAATTCGACCAAGTGTGTGTTCGGGGTACAGGAAGGAATGTTCCTCAGCTTCATAGTTAATCAAAGGGTAATTGAAGCTAATCTAGCAAAGATAAAAGCTTCAATCGAAATGTAGTCACCGACTTGTAAGAAAGATGTGCAAAGGCTCGCCGATAGAGTAGCAACTTTAAACAGATTTATTTCTCGAGCAACAGATAGGTGCTTACCATTTTTCATGGTGTTGAGAAAGACTTTTGAGTGGAATGAAGAATGTGAAAAAGCATTCCAGGAATTAAAGAAGTATGATCTCCTCCTTTGTTATCCCAACTAATCTTGGGAGAGAAATTATACTTGTACCTAGCTATTTTTGAATCTTTGGTTATCTCGGCTTTAGTTAGATTGGACAATAGGATCCAAATACTAGTTTATTACACCAACAAAGCATTCAGGGGAGCCGAGATTAGGTATCCACGCCTAGAAAAACTAGCTTTAACACTTAGTAAGGCTTCTAGGCGTATAAAACCTTATTTCCAAGCACATACCATAATAGTGTATACTGATCTGCCTCTTCGGCAAGCACTCCACAAACCTGAGAAGTCTGGAAGATTAATGTATTGGGAAGTGGAGATGGGAGGATATGACATTGTCTATAAACCACGGTCTTCATTAAAAGGCCAAGCTTTGGCGGACTTTATCGTCGAATTCACCTATTCAGAGGTTCCTGGCTAGAAAAACTTGCCTGCTGAGAAGAATTCTAAAGAAGATAGTTCAGCTGAAAAGAAAGCTAAAATCATTGTTGATCAACCTAAGTCATCCAGAACTCAGGAACTGGCCCAGAAATATGCAAAGGAGAGTAAAAAAATATTCCATCATAGAATTCTATCTGAAGAAAGCTTCAAGGATGATATCCCATTGTGGAATCTATACGTCAATGGTTCTTCATGTGCAACTAGAAGAGGAGCAGGCATAATACTCAATACTCCTGATGACATTGATGTTGAATATGCATTCAGGTTTTAATTCAAAGCCTCAAACAATGAGGTAGAATACGAGGTTTTAATACTATATTTGGCCCATTCATTAGGCGCCGAGCAAGTAATGGCGCACAGTGATTCACATTTAATGGTCAACCAAGTGCTTCAGCTATATGGATTCAAAGGGGAGTTGATGACTAGATACCTTTACAAAACCATAAAAATTATTTCCATGCTCTCAGTCATACAAATGGACAGGATTCCCAGGATAGACAATGCTTGAGGAAATGCACTTTCTCGACTGGCTTTAGCAACTAGAATTAAACTCAGGCGCACCATCCTAATAGAGATCCTAACTAATCGGAGCATTGATGAGGACTTGATGGTTGATTTCATTCCAATAAATTTGGGACCTTCTTGGATGGACCCAATTAAATCCTATATTGAGGATGACATCCTGCCACCCGATCCTAAAGAAGCTAAGAACCTCTGATATAAAGCAACGAGATATATGTTAGACAAAGGAGTTTTGTACAAAAGGGGATTGATTATCTCCTTATTGCGCTATGTTCATCCAATGGAGGTGGAAGATTTGATCAAAGAAGTGCACGAAGGTTCCTATAGAGTTCATTCCATTGGTCGGTCATTACTCCAATGAATCAGCACTTAGGGATAGTATTGATCGAATATGAGGGTATCTAGAAAGTGTGACAAATTCCAAAAGTTCTCTTCAATCCATAAAATGACCAATGCCGCTCTCACACACATAACTTCACCTTGTCCATTCGCTATTTGGGGAATTAACTTGGTCGGCCCACTACAGACCATCAAAGGCGGGTGTAAATATTTAGTCATTGTTGTTGATTACTTCACCAAATGGGTGGAGGTAGAACCATTGGTAGACATGCCTTATGAGAAGGTGTATTAGTTAATTGGGAAGAATATCATATGTAGATATGGGCTACCACATGCCTTTATTTTGGATCATGGAACTCAATTCAATAACGATGAATTTAAAGCATATTGTGTCCAGTTCAAGATCCTAAAGCTTTATTTTGCACCAAAACATCCTCAATGTAATGGTCAAACAGAAGTAACAAATAGGATTTTGCTTAATGGGTCGAAGAAAAGACTTGACGCTGCAAATGGCAATCGGATTAACGAGTTACATTATGTTCTTTTCACTTACTGAACGACGTCGAGAACAGCAACTGGAGAAACACCTTACATGCTTCTGTTTGGGACTAAAGCCATGATACCAGCCGAGATAGGCCTACCAACCCAAAGGGTACTGAATTTTAATCCTCCAACTAGTACTTAATGCACCGACTAGCTCTAGACATGTTAGAGGAAGTCTGAGAAGATGCTGCCCTGAGAAACACCGCATACCAACACATGATTTCTCTCTTCTTAATAAAAGGGTTAAGCCGACCAACTTTAAAGAGAGTGATTATGCTCTTAAGAAGGTGATACAGAAGAACAACAAGCTTAAGGCTAATTGGCATGGCCCATATCGCTTTCCATTGTTATCCGACTTGAAACCTATTAAATTGAGACTTTGGAAGGGGACGAATTTAAAAATCCATAGAATGTCGAGCATCTTTGAAAGTATTATCAATGATTCAAGGGACTGTTACTACTGCATTTCTTTTGATTTTATGAGTCAAGTTTCAATAAAATATTGATTTTAGTCCCTTGAAGGTTTTTTATTTTTTCGGAGTATGGTGATATATCATCACACCAAAATAAACAAAAACGACAATTCAAAATGTTTCTTTGCATATCAATAGTACAAAATGGTGATATATCATCACAAAATCATGATGAATTCAACAACTTGCAGTGCAATTATTGCTCGCTCAAAGGCAAACTTCATGTATGACTTTTGTATAAACAAGTCACGAACAAGAAGTAAATATTACTTCATGTATGGCTTTATATAAACAAGTCACGAACAAGAAGTCTTATCCGACTAAGTTATAGGAACATAATCCTAAAATCCTTAGTCGATAAGAATAATTTACTTCATGTATGACTTCGTAAAAACAAATCACGAATAAGAATTTATTCACTTCATGTATGATTTCATATAAACGAGTCAAGAACAAGAAGGGTAAAACTTTGTACACAACTAAAAATGTTACAAGCAAGTTTTACCTGACTGAGTTAAATGTAGGAATTCAAGTAAATATTCCTAAAATACCGGGATACAAACATATATTCCTTATACACTTGGTCACAACTGATAACTAATGCTAAATTTGGATTAATATATCTAAGTGCATTAGTAGAATCAATGGCATTAGAATCATAAGTTGACTGACTGATTAAAATAATCATAAGTTAACAACACAAACATATGAATTTTCAATCATAAATATTGTATTACATTTAATGAATAACAGAATACATGAGAATTATTCAACAGGACATTTTTCTTTAGCTTTGGGAGTCGACTGAGATGGTTGTACTCTTTACATTCCAGCAGGAGGATCATCCAAAGTATAGGGAAAATTAATGAAGTAAAACTCCCATAACATTGTTGCTCATCACATTAATCATGTGAGGAGTACGAACAATCTCATGAACGTCACGTAAACCATAATCCCCTAAGTATTTAGTGATCCGGAATCAGGGAATAACATCCACAGGGATCTATGAAGTGACCAACTTGAAAGGGGGATTATCACAATCTAAAAGACCAGGATCATTCTAATACCACAGCTGGCTATTACGATCATGCTTGAACAAAGTCAAATAAGTACAACCCCATTTACATCCTTCATGATGGGACTGAGCAAGGTGATCATCTACATGAACTATAGCTTTATTATAACCTTCCATCCACACCTCTCTGGGTTGTTTGTGAAATTGAGAGGTCAACCTTTCAACTTGCTTTTGAAGTTTCTTCAAAACACTATCCATCACCTTCAATTGTGTGGATTGGTCGACAAAGGCTTTGTCCTTAGCTTCCAACTTTATAAATAAGCCAACAATAGCCTGATTCTTTGCTTTCAGTTAGATAGCCTAATCGGCTAAGATTTTCTTGGTCCTAGCTTCGTCAACAGCTAGTCGGCTCGTTCTTTGTTGTCTGGAAGATTGTGCAAGTTTATATTTCTTCACGGTTTCAAGTTCTTCCATCAACCTAGCATTCTCATTCTCCAAAAAGGAGGCACCCTCATCGGCACCACTAATAGAAAATTATTTTAAAGTTTCCAACTCATTTCGGAGTTTGTTATTCTCATCCTCCAAGATCTTGGCGATCCCTCTAGACTCCTCAAGTTCATGACTCAACAAGAACTCCTTTTTCCTATACGCAGAGGCATATTTTTCCAATTTTTTCTCAAAACCCCAGCCTTCATTCAACGCTTTGTACTTGTCTTCATAGCCGGCATGCAGTAAATCTTTGGCTTCATTATGGTCTTCCTACAAGTCTTTAGTCATCTCAGAGTATGCAATATTGTTGGCCACAGCCCGATAAAGAAGGAATTTGAGATAAGTGTATGCATCCATTTCTTGATTAGAAGCATCTGTGCCGAGAAAATCTGTTACTTCTTCATATTTCAAGTCCAAGTAACTAGCTTTAATATATTGTTACAGCATTTTAGAAGGTCAGAACTAGTGGAAGCAATTTGTTCAATCTTGGCAATGAACTAGGAAAATAAACCAATAATTAATCAATAACAAAAAAAGATAGAGAAAAAGATAAGCATCAAAAAGTGACAAGTTAATTGAAGAAAATAGTCCTTTCATTGATAAATAGAGATATTATAAAAAGGTACAGTAGTATAAGACAAATAGAAGACAATAGAAGGTGCAAAATACAAAGACTAGAAGCCGAACAAGTTTACACCTTCTTATCCTTCTCTACCTCAGGGTTTATCTCTTGGTCGACAAGAGGGGCATCTGAGTCAATAAGAGCTTTGTCTTGCTCGGTTGGAGGCAAAATTGACTCAATGGCCATAGAAGATTCCCCTGAACCTGCATCATCATCAATTTCATCATCAAGGTTGGAAGGCGAGCCTGTATAGTGCCTCAGAAATAACTCTGAATCTTCAACAGTACCAACTTCCCTCAAAGCTACTGACCAACCTTCCTTGAAGAATTTCTTCTTAGCATACGCTATTTGAGTAGAAGTAGTACACATGGCCTTATCCCAGACTTTTTTGAAAGAATCCTCCTTGGTTTTCTTTTGTTTGGTCTTCTCATTAGAAAGATCAGCAGATAACTTGACTACCTTATCTTCAATAGCCTTTGCCCTGCGCTAATCTTGAGTGAGTAGAAACCAAGGTAGTTACATGTAGAGCATCATTAGCTTTCTGTCGTGCTTCTTCGATAACTTTGATTTTTTCCTCCCAAGACTTATGATGTATCTCCAAAGTATGTCTAGACACCTCTAGGGATTTTCTTAGAGCCTCAAAGGCCTCCTCTACTTCTCCCGAAGAAGAACGTAGCTAATCATCTTTCTTCATAATTTGGTTATAATCAACCAAGAACTACAAGAAAATAACTAAGTCATTATAAATCAAAGAAAATATGAACAATATACGACCAACTTCAAAATATGAAAACTTACCAAGGATAAATTTTGAGTAGCCCTTTCCGATAATTTTGATCAGGACATGGAGGCAGCAACAACTCTATGGTCTGGGAGGGTACCAACCATGACCAACTTCCTAGCCAAGTTAGGACTAAAGGATACGGACGAGACAGCAGCAGATGGGACCTTACCAACCAATTCCAGTTGGGCGGCATCAATAACCTTCTCAACCTTCTTATCAATAGGACCTCTTCTTAGTCTCTCAAGAGGAGACTCATCACCTTTAGTGGTTAGGGGCTTCTTGTCATCCTCAACCTTCTTCTTTTGGGCATTGATATCAACTGATTTCTTGGCACCAGCTGTAGAGTCCTCCTCTAAGAGATTAGGAATTTTACTTTTTCCCATGCTAAAAGATAAGGGAATATCATAGTCAAAAGAAGAAGAAGTGTCGTTAATAGTAACTTCAGCACTAACACCTACAGATTCAGTACCCATGGAAGTAGACACTAGATCCCTCTCCAAATCTATTATAATTGAAGGCACAGAAGTTGTTGGCCGAGTTATAAGATAGGTGATGGGACTTTTATACTTTAGCAATACAAAAGCTGATCGTGGATGATCCTCTCCTATCCTTTGGTTAAGACCCCAAAATAATTTGAGTTATTCCAAACGTACTTTACCTAGTTTGGGGCACTTCCTCTTACGTTCTTCTGCAACTGAGCAGTAAGCAGTAATAGTTAGCATACATCAGAAAAGAAATCAGTAAAAATAAAAAAGGGCAAGAACTGAAATAACAACCTATCCCATTCCCTGACTGAGGGCATCTAGGACCATGGTAGGCCACTCCATTCTCAAGAGGATCATGTTGCCAATTATTAACTATTAAGGCATGATTCTAATAATCTTTATTGCAATCAGGAAAATACAACACTAAAGCTTTATTGGCTTGTCTGGTTTTTAAATAATAGGTGTTCTCCCCAACAATAGACCATTTATAGCAGAACATAATCTCTAGAATCCCAATATGGGTTCCATAGATTTCATTCAATCTATTCACACCGTTAACGATCCTCCGGGTGTTAGGGGCTACTCCTGTTGGAACGACATCGAAATATTGGTAGAAATGAAGAAGAAAAAAATTTGGTGGAAATGTGAAACCACACTCAGCAATAAACAAAGTTGGGATCCAATGACCCTCAACCAAAGAATATACATTTTAAGAGTCATGGGATATTTTTAAGTCAACCCAGTAGGGGATTTTCTTTTCTACCCTAAATTCCTCTAAAGAATCATCGTCAACTATGTGAACCATGGTTCAAAAAGAAAGGAAATGAAGAAATATAGAGAGAAAGAAATAATTCTTACAGAAGATTAAGGATTCAGTAAGAACTATGGAAGGAAAAGACGAACGACGGCAAACGATCGTACAAAAGCTCATAAATAGCTGGTACAGTTAGAAGATTTGAGGTAAGCTAAAATCTGGAAAAGCTTCCCACCTTGTATGGCTTATCTCGAAAATAGCGAAAGTAATGATTAAATATACCAACGATTGACATTCTGACGGCTTCATGACATAGAAGGTGTAAAATACCCATTTACCCTTTGGCGGTTTGCTAAAATTCAAACTATTCATAAAAATGCCATCATCAAACAAGATCGGTAATATTTTACCAGTGTGGGAGGTTGGCTACTAACTAGTTAACAACCTGCTTAATTAAATACCAGGTGGCCAATCATTTACCTAATTAACTCGAATTATTTAGTTGGCTCATTCTTAGCATCACTGTTGAAAAATAATTTTCTTTCATTATTAACCACCTAGTAATAAATTAAGCTAGTGTTAAAATTTCTAATAAAATTCCTTTTAACAATACCAACAATTTATAATATAAACCATTCCACAAAAATGAATAATTAATAAGTATCATCACAACTTAATTAACATAACTAGAATAAACTTCCCAGTTTCAAACATCTCAATACAATAAACTAAATAAAATCAAATGTATCCAAAACCGACATAATTAAAACCACTAACTAAGATAGAATGGAAATGACAAGAATCCTCTGGTAACATGCCCTAAAAGAAATGACTACAAGAATCAATAAAATGAAGCGTATAATGCAAAGTCCACCATAGTATACATGGTGAATAAATATCCAATCCTCTATACTGGGCGTCCCTGTGGCTGGACACCTGATATAGTATATACAAGAGATAAGAGAATATGCAAGAGAAAACGGGTCAGAGCCCGATTGTAAAATATTTTAAAAACAGCAAGTGAATAAATGCTATAATTAGCAATTATTATATACATGTTAAATTCTCGGTCTCTCTCTTGAGATTCTCACCTCTCATGTAGTGTGCACGCCTAACGTATCTCCAAATTATTCTAGTTACTTTTCCCACTTTCACTAGATTATATCACTGTGTAAACAAACCATAGCCCTTATCTTTCCCACGTATTTACTCCGCAATATATGTAATAAAAATGTATTAATTCATTTCTTAATATAATTAAGTGTTCTCAAACTTAATTAATTTCAGATTCCACTATCTTTCATGTCTACTTAATTCACACAGTAGATAATATCACAAGTATATATATACATTCACTCTATTATATATATATATATACAATAATGCACCCCGGGACACAGTTGCGGTGCATGCATACTCTGCTATCTAGTCCCAGTACATCTCGTCACTGTATAAAGGACTGTTCTGAGGTAACAAGTTAAAAATCCCCCCTAAGGCTCATCCGGATATGACTGCCCTCAACGCGCAAACCTCTCGTCGATAGCAAGTAGGCTAGGTATGTCATACCCATAAATCATTATATATATATATATATATATATATATATATATATATATATATATATATATATATGTTCATTTCAACTATTTACATATCATCAGGGCAAACGCACAACCCGTATAATAAATCACACACTTAGTATATTTTATCTCTTGAATATCCTGCGTACTTAAATTATGACTTTACTTCTTAATGTATCTTCCCGAGATTTTCTCACCACTCGAATTATATCATTTTATTCCTCAAATAAATTCGGTAGGTAAACATCTACCCCCTACTGGTCCATGTCCGTATCATCCCCGAATTTTCACGAATTTAATAATTCTCCAAATTAGGTTTATTCACCGATTATCCCTAATTTAATTTAACCCCATAATTAACTTCTTCGGGTCAAGTCCACAAATATAATATAGCCTATTGGTGTCCCATATATTCCTCTTTTCATTAAAATTAAATCCCATAATTAAATCAAGAGTAATCCCATCGAAATAATTACAAAAGGAAAAAATTATCAAATTCTAGGCAGACGAATCGATTCGGCCTGCACCGGATCGATTCGCCCCTGCCTCTGAATCGATTCGATGGGGTTCGAATTGATTTGCCCCTACAAGTCTACAAAAATATGCTTGTATGAGGCTACGGGTTCTCAATATTTTAAACACCCAAATCAATACCAAATGATACCAAACTCCCAAGAATAAAACCCAATTGATATACCCACGTATGTACATGATTTATAACATCAAAACATACAAAAATCATTATGGAGCTTCGATTAATCATGCTAATATTATTTTAAATTCAGAAAATCTCCATTATATAATTCTTTCTCAAGAACACATAACCCCAAAATGTCTTCATCAATTAAACCCAAATTTTTGTGGTGTTAATTCTAATTTCATCAAAGAAATAATCCTAAATGATTTCCATTTCAAGAATTACATTGTTGATGCAAAAAAATGGACTATATCCCATTTTTATGATCACAGATAAATAGATAGAAGCAATCCAATCAAACACATAAGAGACAAGGATTTTTAAAGTTGTTCGGCTATGAATAAAGCCTATGTCCACTGTTCTTTTATTCCTAGGGGTGTACAATATCACAATATAGTGTAGAGAGAGAAGTGTGTTGAGAATTACTTAATTAAGATTGTGTCTATCTAGTGTATCGTGTCTCTTCTCCCTTTAGCCAAGAGAATGCATGTATTTATAGTGATGGGAGTCCAAGAGATGGAATGTCTTTATACATTCAGACATTTACATCCATATATAATGAATATAAATGTTGGTCTTCTAGGGTGTTATGATCGTTGGTGAGTCTTCTAATGGATTTTGATCTTCTGGATGGTTTATCTGCCTTGAGTTGGTTGGTATTCCGACCAACTCTCCTCCAGTGTCGAGCAAGTATGAATATTTCCATGTAGGATGACGAGTGTCCCTTTCTGACTGGTCCACGTCTATGCGTAATTTTTTGCGTCAACAGAAGCCCCCAGTACTCCATGCTTGATGGTTTACTGAAAGGATGGAGTATTTATTCTTCAGTATTGCTCGGTGCTCGTGCATAATGAGATTCTTGATTTGCCTTCTTGATTTGTTCAGTATAAAGTGGGCTATCTCCTAGGCGATAGATGGTGCAGGTTGATCGATGGTTGCTTTAGAGATAATCTTTGTTCGTCAAGTGAACGTGTGCTATGTATCACCCCAGGGAATTTAGATACAGCCATGTCATAGCTTGCAGCTTGTAGCTTGTCATAATCTTCAAGTATGTTGGTTGGTTGATTAGCCGACCAACTGCCTTCTGTGTCATCCAACTGAGTGATGATTGTCCATGTTTGATTTTTCTGATCTCTGCTCCTCTGATTGCTTTGTTTGTTGTGGCATGTTAACTTTTGAACCCAATTCTTCAATCTGATTAGTGTCGAGCTAGTAACAAACTTTGAAACATTTACATATAAGTACAACTTCTTCTTCAGTGTAGGTCGGGACAGCAGTAGTAAAGATCTCAGTGCTGTAGATGTTGAATCTAACTCTTGAAGTTCAATAGCATGTGCATAATAACTCCTGAATATGCCTCCTGAACTTTAACAGCAAACTAACTCCTGAATATGCCTCCTGAACTTCAATAGCAAAATTAACTCCTGAATATACTTCCTAAACTTCAATAGCAAAACTAACTCCTGAATATGCTTCCTGAACTTCAATAGAAAAATTAACTCCTGGATGATGATTATTTAGTGATATGTCTTATTCTGTTATGATTTGGAGCTGAATCTGATGCTCAGATGCAACTGCATAATGAGAATGTTCCATTGAATGAACAATTAACTATGTAGTAAAAGCCCCTAAGTGTGGCATATTAACTCTGAATTCTTTCTTGGCCTTGAAGTATGTTGGTCTTACTAGAAAAGATAAGGCCGAGGAAATGTTCCCTGAAATGACTTCCCAAGAACTTTGCATGTTTGCATTTCCATACTGTCCTGATGTGACCATAGAATTAATTTGCCGACCAAGTAATTTTAGTTGAGTAAAACTGCTTGTAACATATAGTCCAATTAGAAATGTGTTGGCATTCCAATTAGGAATGTGATATATTCCAATTAGGAATATGTGGACATTTTAATTAAGAATGTGATATATTCCAATTAGGAATCTGATTCTGGTATGTGCCATTGATTGGCGCATGTGGATCCCCCAGTTGGGCTTAGGATACTGAATAATGATGATGATGCACGAGCATTTTCCAGGACTTGATAGAATGATCCAATAATAAGCCTGGTTGAGCATAATATATAATTTGCATCGAATATTCGTGCTAGTGAGAAGTCCATATAGAAGCACTGAGAAATCCAGATAAATAATAAGAGTGTCGACCATCTGCTGGGCTTTAATAAGAAATCCAGATAAATAATAAGAGTGTCGACCATCTGTCGGGCTTTAATAAGAAATCCAGATAATAAGAGTGCCGACCATCTGCAGGGCTTAATAAGAAATCCAGCTAATAATAAGGAAGGGATCGATTGATGTTGCATTGTTAGAGAATAATAGATTTCCAGGTCATAAACAATAATATATAATCATGAAATTTATCTTCTGTTAATCTCTATATATGAATTGACGATTTGTCAATTTCTGTTTGTCTTAGTGTTCCTAGGCAATGGAATATTAATCACATGCCCCTGCCTAGTTGTAAAGATATTTTGATCACCCATAAGTGCCTAAGCAATGGAATTATTTATCCCATGTTCCTGCTTAGTTGTAGAAATCTTATCTAGATTACCTTGGTGCCTAGACAGTGGATGCCCGGTGAGGTCACCATCTTCTTGCCTAGTTTTGGATGCCCCTTGAGGTCACCCATAATCAAATAGGCATTGCCTTGTATGATTTTTATGCCAACATTGTTGGTTAAGTTTATTGATTCCGACCAACCTTAGTTGGTGGTTGCTGATATGCCGACCAACCTAAGTTGGTGGTTGCTTATGCCGACCAACTTTTAGTTGTTGGTTACTGAATATATATAGAGAGAAGAATTTTCCCAACCAATAGTCCATTGGAGATAATATCATAATTGATGCAGATTTCCTTGGATATGAATATATGATAATAAATATTTTGTCGAGCTCCATGATGAGATGAATATAGAATATGCATAGATATAAAGAATGATTCAGAATTATAATAAAGTGTCTGGATGATCTGTCGAGGCAGAAATGCATAATTCCAAACAAGGATAATATTTCCAGAACATAAGAATATGGCCGAGTACTTTGTCGAGCCTGAATATAAATAAGAATCACCTTGACCAACTGTCCATTGAGGGTGAAATATAATAATTGTTGCAGATCTCCTTGGAGTTGAATATATGATAATAATATTTTACCGAGCTGCATGCTGAGATGAATACAAATGGATATAGAGAATGATTCATGCTTGAGCACATATCAGAGCAATAATAAAATCAATAGTGCCTCGTTGAGATAAAATTTCATAATGCCGAGCAATGATAATATTTTCCAGAAGTTTAAGATTGTTTCCGAACATTCGTCGGCACTGAATCTTGTACCTGTAAAAATTAATAACTTGCTCTACCATATGTGTAGGCTGAAATGATTAGTGATGAGAATAATTTAGTCATCTAATCAATATATATGATGTGTATTTGCTCGGGCATAAGACAATAAAAATTTCAAAATATGAAAGACTATGTCTTGTGCCAAATGTGTATCATGTGAGCAGATTTTTTATCAAATAGATGCCATACGTAAGGCCTATAGTTTTTTTTTTAATATTATTTGAACTATAGTAAAAATTTAAATATAAGTTTGTCTTAAAATTATTATAGCCTGAAGATGCCTTTATGAAAATAGGTAGGTGATAAAGTCAAAATCGATTAGTGTGAGGAACCAAAATCCTTATATGTTCAGTAGTCACCGACCAATGAACTGTGTAGTCCACCGACCAAGTTGCCAATCATGTATGGGTGCTGCTGACCAACAAATAAATATACCCGACCAAGAATAAGATATAGTCGAGCAGTCATATATGATCTTCGACTAGTGATCGGCCAATAATAGGTGTCGTCGACTGTCGCCGACTAAGAATAAGACTACTGACCAGGTACTGGATAGCAGTGACCTGCATAAAAATGTGCCAACCAGCGTTTTGCACCAAATATGTTACCGACCAACATTTTCTGCTTTCACAGTAATCGCCGACCACCGATAATGTTGCTAATGCATCTTTGATTGATTTCTGAATCATAGGCACTTTGATTGTGACCGCTACTTAGTTGGAGTTCGGATCTCAGATAAAATTAAAATAAAAAATTGGTCGGTTGAGGGATGAGTCTGATCACTTTCTTTGAATTCTAGATCTCATGTATTTTCTCTTTTTTACACCATGACGCCGACTCATGTATCCATTACAAAATTGTAGTTGCTGATCAAAAATACTTGTACAAACCTGTGTGCCGACCAAAAAATAGTGATGCCGACCAACCATATTATTATGGGGTGCCACCGAGATTTTCCCCTCGCTGTTCGGTGACCGCCGACCAATACACAATGGTTCGTTGAATTTACCGATCAATAAAATGGTCCGGTGATACTGCCCTGAATGCCGACCAGGAGAAATTTATGGATTCGACATTAAAGATCAGCTTTGGTTATTGGATTGTCGCCGACCAGGGATAGTTGACGCTGAATTTTGGCTTTTTATTCGTCAGTTCTTGCCAAACTAGGTTATAGAAGTGGTTAAAGGAGAGGTCGTCAGTCAGCCTTTTTGCCAACCGAATTAGCACTTCGTGTTGATATTTCCTGTCTCCAGATTTTTTATTCTGAACCAAATTGTTTTTTTTAGGATTTTATTTTATCCAGACTGAGAGACGCTTGGATTCTTATCTGATTTTAAAGAAGCCAAAACGGTTTCAACAGTTTTTAAAGAACATTTGACATAAACGGAATAATTTTGTTGTTGTAGACCGTGAAGTCGAAAGGAGTGATTTCACATTTATTGTTGATAAAAATTAATCAAATTCAAATAGAAGAAATATTAAGGGGAGATCAAGATTTGGCATCTTCGATCGATATTTTTTTTTTAAAAACTAAAATTACCCATTTCCAGTTCCTTACTATCGATGGAAAACCCTCAAATATATTATTAGAATCATTTGAATATTTTTATTCAGGTTAGAAAATTTGATACAGGGGATCATATGGGTATCAGTAAAATTGATGCAAATCAGTAACGTGTTTACCCAATAAATTTTAAGAGACTACATATCTTTAGAGAGACATTAGAAAGTGGTATAAAATCAATATTTTAAGCAGATTTTCAACTTATTTAAAATTGAACGTGAGATTCATGAACAAGTATAGCAGAATCTTATATTGATAAAAGATGTATATATGAACATATAATTGATTATGAGTGGAGATAGAAAACTTAGCTTTTGATGGAGAACAATGCTTGTAACACGTTCCCACGGACGACACCAATCTATTGATGCAAAAAAAATGGACTACATCCCATTTTTATGATCACAGATAAATAGATAGAAGCAATCCAATCAAACACATAAGAGACAAGGATTTTTAAAGTGGTTCGGCTATGAATAAAGCCTATGTCCACTGTTCTTTTATTCCCAAGGGTGTACAATAGCACAATATGGAGTAGAGAGAGAGAATTGTGTTGAGAATTGCTTAATTCAGATTGTGTGTATCTAGTGTATCGTGTCTCTTGTCCCTTTGGCCAAGGGAATGCATGTATTTATAGTGATATGAGTCCAAAAGATGGAATGTCTTTATATATTCAGACATTTACATCTATATACAATGAATATAACTGTTGGTCTTCTAGGGTGACATGATTGTTGGTGAGTCTTCTTCTAACGGCTTTTGATCTTCTAGATGGTTTGTCTGCCTTGAGTTGGTTGGTATGCCGACCAACTCTCCTCGGGTGTCGAGCAAGTATGAATATTTCCATGTAGGATGACGGGTGTCCCTTTCTGACTGGTCCACATGTATGCGTAATTTTTTGCGTCAACATACATCAAAATCATCAAATTCTCATCTTTGATTCATATTTTTCATGGATGTTTATCTCTTCTAATTTAACATAGATATTATACTCACTAATTGGAACAAGAATTACACTTGCCTTAATGTGTAGGTATGATCCTTTAGAGAAGATATGTGTAGGATGTCCCCTCCTCTTTTTTGATCACTTTTTCGATGGTGGTGCAAGGGGGTGCAAGGTGGTTGTCCCTAGGTTTGATCTCAAAACCTCTTCCTCTCCTTCGAAAAAAAACTCTCACTTTTCTCAAAGACCTTTCATTTGTTTTTGGGTGAATAACACTAAGTTCTCTAATCTCTTCACTTATATAATAAAACCCGATTTTCGTAGTTACTATTCACCTCCCAAATAAAATGACCAGAATACCCCTATGGAATGTCCTTTTGGTTCCCAATTGATCCGAGACCTAAATCAAACCCCCGGATAGACTTTTCTATCTATTTCGACCCTTCTGGACTCAACGGTGCACTAGAAATGACCATTTGGAGGAAGTGTAAATAATTTACTTTTCATTCATTAAAATTAGTCCCGACACGACTCATATGCGCATCCCGACTTAATTTCCATAATTCGCGTATTATTCACTCGCGACCATATAATCATATATTACTTTTAATCACTAAGTAATATTCAATATCAATCACATATTACTTTATTCTCTAGTAATATTCAATCCAGATTAATTCCAATTATTATTCATAATTAATTCCAATTAATCCCCATTTTACTTTTAATTAATCTCATATTAAAAGTCATTCAAATTACGGGGTATTACATACTCCTCCCTTATAACGGAATTTCATCCCGAAATTTGAAAATAAAAGCATACCTGGTATAAACAACTCCGGGTATTTTTCGTGCATCTCAACTTCCCGCTCTTAAGTAGACTCCTCAATATTATGGTGCGCCCATTGGACACGGACAAGGGGAACTATTTTTTACCTCAATCGTCTCTCGCTATGGTCCAAGATCAACACCGATCTCTCCTCGTAAAAATAATGGAGCTGCAAGTCGATCTTATCTAATGCTACATGAGTGTGAGCCAAGTCATCTCGGATATATCGCATCTGCAAAGAAATATAGAACACGTCATAGATACAATGCAAGTGCTCCGATAACCCCAGTCTATATGCTACCGATCCAACGCTCTCGATAATAGGAAATGGTCCTACGTATCTCGGTGATAATTTCCCTTTCTTTCCAAATCGCCCATAAAAGAACCTGGACCCCCACACTGAACTCCTTGAAGAACCGCTTTACATCAGATATCTTTTTTGTCGGTTATGAGCTAACCAAATGCGACTACGAATCATCTCAATGCTAGAAAACGTATCATGTATCACCTCAGGACCAAGTATCTTATTTTCCTCCACCTCTAACCAACACATAGGAGAATGACAAGGTCTACCGTATAAAGCCTCAAATGGAGCTATATCGATGGTGATCTGGTAGGAGTTATTATATGCAAACTCCACGAGTTGAAGGTACTGCTCCCAACCTCCCCTAAAATCCAGGATACACATACGAAACATATCCTCTAGAATCTGGTTAGTACGCTCAGCCTGCCCATCGGTCTGCGGGTGATAAGACATACTCAATCGCATCTTGGTACCCATAGTCTCGTGAAAACTCTCCCAAAATTAGGACACAAAAATATTATCCCAGTCAGACACAATATTGAGAATTATCGCACTATCTCGGATATAAAAATATGGGTGTACTTTCCCGAGAGTAATCGGTCTGAACTGGAAAAAAGTGAGCTACCTTAATCAACCGATCCACCATCACCCATATAGAATCGTGACATCACTGAGTAGTAGGTAACCCTGTGATGAAGTCCGTGGAAATTATATCCTATTTCCACATTGGGATCTCTAATGGTTGAAGAAACCCACCTGGCTTCTGATGATATACCTTCACTAACTGACAAGTGGTACACTTAGAGAGGAATTCAGCAATGTCTCTCTTCATCCCACTCCACCAATACTGTCGTCGCATATCCTGGTACATCTTATCCCCATCGGGATGTACCAAAAAATGAGACCTATGTGACTCTATCATCATCGCATGTCGCAACTCCACTCCTTCTGGAATAATCAGTCTATTATTGAAGCGCAAGCCTCCCTCGAAACTCACTAGTAAGCCTCTCCTCCCTCGGTCAAAATCTATCAAATTTTCTCCTGAAAAAATGGTTCTGTTGCCTGATCCTGTTCCACCCTCGTCACAATCTGAGGTATAGCAGTCATAACTAACATAAATGATCTGGCAAATGCACCCTGATGTCCCAGTTCCTTCCACACCGCGATTAACTCCTCTACTGGACTTCATCTCAACGCGTCTACTACCACATTAGCCTTCCTTGGGTGATAATGTATATCAAATTGATAATCCTTCATGAACTCAAGCCACCTATGATGGCGCATGTTCAACTCACGCTAAGTGAACAAATACTATAGTGACTTATGATTCACGAATAGGCGAAATTTCTCTCCTAATAAATAATGTCTCCAAATCCGAAGAGCAAGCATAACTGCTGCTAGCTCCAAGTCGTGGGTGGGGTAATTCTGCTCGCGAGACTTAAGCTTCCTAGAGTCATAAGCTATAGCCTTCTCTTCCTGCTGCAATACTCCACCAAGCCCCTATAATGATGCATTAGTGTAAACTAAGTTCTCCACTCCTGGCATGGACAATGCTAGTATGGGTGCTGAAGTCAATTTATCTTTCATCACATCAAATGCCATCTGTCACGCATCATCCCAAATAAATGGTACTCCCTTACAGGTTAGATTAGTCATCGGACCCACAATCTTCGAGAAACCTCGGATGAACTGTCTATAATAACCGACCAAACCCAAGAAACTACGCATTTTCGTCGGTGTCATGGGTTGTCCCCACTCCCTAACCGCTAATACGTTGCTAGGATCCATTGATATCCTAACTCAGACCCAATATGCCCCAAACACTACACCTTTCGGAGCCAAAATCTACATTTCTCATATTTAGCATACAACTGATGCTCACGTAGTGTCTACAGGAACTGTCATAAATGCTCGGCATGATCCTCCTCTATTTGGGAATAAACCAGGATGTCATCAATAAAGATAATGAAAAACTGATCTAGGAACTCTCTGAACACCCTATTTATTAATTCCATGAATACTGTCGGTGCATTGGTCAACCCATATGGCATAACCTGAAACTCATACGATCCATATCAGGTCAAGAATGCAATCTTGAAAACATCCTGCTCCCTGATACACAGTTGATGATAATCACATCTCAAGTCTATCTTAGAGAAGTAGGCTGCTCCTCTCAACTGATCAAATAAGTCATCAATTCGAGGTAACAGATATTTGTTCCGTATTGTGACTTTATTTAATTCTCGATAATCCATGCACAGCCATAAAGAACCATCTCGCTTATTTACAAATAACACAGGTGTAACAATCAGCGTAATTTTTAGAGTATTTTCAAAATAAAGACGAAAAATAAATTTTGAGATAAAATAATTTTTATTACTCAAACTTGTTGGTTATTATTTTTAAAGGCCAGAATTTTAAACGGTTTCGAAATCAGAGTTAAAACGGATTTTATATGGATTTTTAGTTATTTATCCCTTGTAAAATTTTTGGCCGAACTGGCAGTTATCCTGGGCGATCGATCGATCGACGCGAAGAGATCGATCGATCGATACCCTCAGATTTCGTGCGCTGCAATCTGTTTGAGGAGTTTGATTTGTTTTAAACTCTTATTCTTTTACCTTATTTAAAGGGGTCGTGGGTGACTATTTTGGAACAGCCTTTTGGCACACAAATACCCAGAAACTATATTTTTAATTCCTCTCTTTTATACTCAAACAAGCCCTTTGATTTATGCATTCAACCTTAGGTTTTTGGAGGTGTTCTTGGGGTCGTTTTGAGGTTGTTCTTGGAGGTGCTTTTGGTGATCTTCGGAGCAGATTTTTGGTGACTTATTCTGTGATTTCTGGGCAAAACTATTGTTGGTTCTTTTTGGTGGTTTAAGGTGTGGGGTTTTACACAATATGCTCCTAAATCTTACAAGTTTTTATATCGTTGAATTCTTGTTAATTGAACTCATATTTTGAATTGTTAAATTCATTGAAATCTAGAAAAATGATTGTTGGAATTATTTTGATTCATGTGGTATTATTCATGTTGTCGTTGAGCACGTTGTCATGAGATTTTAATATGGCACGAACGTTGGGCACCCGCCAAAATTCCTGCTTCCAAGGGCTATGACTTGATAAATCATATGCGGATGGGGTGAGGCCCGGTGACCCGGTTAATGTGTTGTTGAGAAATTTATTGATAAAATTCTATTGAGATTTGCATTTGATTTGAATATTCGTATTCGTATTGTTATGCTTTATTCATTGCTAACATATTATTGTTGAGCATCTTTCCTGTCGTATTGTGTACTTTCCCATATTTTCTTTTAGTGTAGGTTAGCGTGGATTTTGGGCGCTTGGGATTTATCGGTGATGATTTTTTAGCGTGGATTGTTTTGGGAATATTTTTAATACAATATGAGAAGACTTGTATTTACTTTGATGTATAGAGCATTGGAGATTTATTTTATTTCGAGTTAGATGTTATATGTAATTCGAGAGACTTGGTATTTATTTGAAGGGAATTGAGATTTTTAGTTCTCTTTTATTGTTGTGGGATTTTTAGATGCTCTATACCTAGTTTATATTATGGATTTAGTTAGTTTTATCGATAGTAGCACGCTGGGTGTTACAGAATAGTATCAGAGCTTAGGTATACGACCACCCTCGGGTCTTGGGTTTTGGATCTGTTGCGTTTTTGTGGTGCATATTTTGGAGATAGAAATTTTTAGAGAATCGTTTCGCGTTAGGCATTTAGATTAGATGTGAGGGATTTATTTTTGGTGACAAGATTATTTTTGGAGATTTATGGCCTGATTTTTTAGAGTTAGGTTTGCGGTGAATTTTGAGGGTGAAATTCCATTGTTAGTGGGGAAGTGTAACAATCCGCGTAATTTTTTCAAAATAAAGATGAAAAATAAATTTTGAGATAAAATTATTTTTATTGCTCAAACTTGTTGGTTATTATTTTTAAAGGCGACAATTTCAAACGGTTTCGAAATCGGAGTTAGAACGGATTTTATACGGATTTTTAGTTATTTATCCCTTGTACAAATTTTGGCCGAACTGGCAGTTATCCTGGGCGATCGATCGATCGATGCCAGGGGATCGATCGATCAATGCCCCCAGATTTCATGCGCTTCAATCTGTTTGAGGAGTTTGATTTGTTTTAAACTCTTATTCTTTTACCTTATTTAAAGGGGTCGTGGGTGACTATTTTGGAATAGCCTTTTGGCACACAAATACCCAGAAATTATATTTTTAATTCCTCTCTTTTATACTCAAACAAGCCCTTTGATTTATTCATTCAACCTTAGGTTTTTGGAGGTGTTCTTGGGTCCGTTTTGAGGTTGTACTTGGAGGTGCTTTTGGTGATTTTCGGAGCAGATTTTTGGTGACTTATTCTGTGATTTCTGGGCAGAACTATTGTTGGTTCTTTTTGGTGGTTTAAGGAATGGAGTTTTACACAATATGCTCCTAAATCTCGCAAGTTTTTATATCGTTGAATTCTTGTTAATTGAACTCATATTTTGAATTGTTAAATTCACTGAAATTTGGAAAAATTATTGTTGGAATTATTTTGATTCATGTGGTATTATTCATGTTGTCGTTGAGCACGTTGTCATGAGATTTTAATATGGCACGAACGTTGGTCACCCGCCAAAATTCATGCTTCCAAGGGCTATGACTTGATAAAGCATATGCAGATGGGGTGAGGCCCGGTGACCCGGTTAATGTGTTGTTGAAAAATTTATTGATAAAATGCTATTGAGATTTGCATTTGATTTGAATATTCGTATTCGTATTTTTACGCTTTATTCATTGCTAACATATTATTGTTGAGCATCTTTCCTGTCGTATTGTGTACTTCCCCATATTTTCTTTTAGTGGCAGGTTAGTTTGGATTTTGGGCGCTTGGGATTTATCGATGATGATTTTTTAGCGTGGATTGTTTTGGAAAGATTTTAATACAAGATGAGAAGACTTGTATTTACTTTGATGAATAGAGCATTGGAGATTTATTTTATTTTGAGTTAGATGTTACATATAATTCGAGAGACTTGGTATTTATTTGAAGAGATTTGAGATTTGTAGTTCTCTTTTATTGTTGTGGGATTTTTAGATGCTTTATACCTGGTTTATATTATGGATTTAGTTAGTTTTATCGATAGTAGCGCGCCGCTCGCCCTCCCCGGGTGGGAGGGGTGTTACAACAGGGGCACCCCAAGGTGAGGTACTCCTACGGATAAATCCATGTCCCAAAATCTTCTCCATCTGATCCCTTAACTCCCTCATCTCTGCAGGAGGCATATGGTAAGGCTCACGCGCTATCGATTAAGTACCCCCGATGCCAAATCAATCACAAACTCTATTTCCCTGCTAGAAGGTAACCCCGGTATCTCTTGGAATACATTAACGAACTTACAAACTACCAGTATCAAATCAAGGGGAATCATAACTCCCATAGAGGTCTCCTCCTTTGTATAATACAAATGAGTGGACGATCGTCCCTCAAGATGAGGCATCGCCATGAGGAACATCTCCTGTCCTGAAATAGCAAAAATAATGCTCCGACTATAAAAATCAATCATAGCTCTGTACACGACTAACCAATCCATGCCAATAATAGCATCATACTCGGATATATCTAACATAAGTGTATCAGCCGATAAAATTAGACTCGCTATCTCTATACTCACATTCCGACATATAAAGAAAATAAGCATCCCATTACCCATCGGTGAGTCTACAAAAGTAATAATACAATCGGCCATGTCTAATAACTCTATGTCCCGTGCAAATCTAGTGGCTATTTAATAATGTGAGGCTCCTGTGTTAAAAAAAATACATCCCATAGACCCATAGATAGAAAACATACCCTCGACTGTGGGCGACGGTTGCTGGACTGCTGCCTGATGAATGTTGTAGACACGACCATATTATAAGCAGGTAGTGCTGGCACGTAAGCTGGTGTTGGGAGGGCTACTGGAGGGAAAATGGGTCTCTGTGGCTCCTGATAAGAACCCTGCTGCTAAGGAAACTTGCCTTTATCGTGGCAATCTTATCATTTATGGCCAAGCTTGCCACACACGAAGCATCTACCAGTAAAATTTCCGTCGTTCTGTCCCAACTGACCCCGACCCTACTGGCCGTTACCACCTCTCCCTTGGCCCTGCTGCCCTTGTCGACCCTGCTGGCCATGCCTATTACCTCCTTGCCCAAAGCAAAAACCTCCCAAATGTAGACGCTTATAATAGTCCCTTATTGGGAACCCTGCTTACCCTGATGCTGCTGACTCTAGCCTAACTAAGCCCCACTGGCACTGCCTCCCCCATTCCTGCCCTATTGGCTAGACTCAATCCCCTGCTTACCTCCTTTAGGATGGAAGCGGTGGTCCTGGCAGTGAAGAATCGCAGCATTAAGTACATCTGCATAAGTATGTAGTGAAAGATTACCCAATAAGTACTGGCGAATCTTCCAGTTCAGGCCATCCATAAACATTTGAATTCTCTTTTTTGTCAACCTCGTGAATTCTTCCTCATATTCCGCCACTATTCTCCCCTCCTAGGTTAGGTCGAGTAATTTCCACCTCATCTCAGTCTGAACGGCAGAAGGAAAATATTTGCAGTTGAACCGCACCTAGAAGTCCTAGATAGTTAAAGTATCTCTCTCCTAAGCGATGGTAATGGACTCCCATCACTATAAAGCTTCCCCAATTAGCTTAAAAATAGCTAGTATCTAACGTTGTACCTCCGTGCATTCATACATTCTCAAGTGCCTCTAGATGTATTTCTTCCATTGGCTAGCAGTAATGACATCAGAACCCCCTTGAAACTCTATTGGGTGTGCCTTATGAAAGGCATCTCTAGCGTGCTCCCAAGTAGTGGGAAACGCATGAGCTGGTGCTGGTGGCACTGTCGGTGCCTGCGCTAATGCCTACTGAACAACGGCTAAAGTTGTGTTGACTGCCTACGCAACAATGGCAGTAACCTCTGCAGCGTTCATAGTTCCCTGAGTTGGAGCAGGCTGAGGTGCACGTCTTGGAGGCATCAGAAATAACAGAGATTATCTCTATCAGTATTCAATTTAATTATCACAAAATGGCAGAAGTACATATGTGCGCAATAAGAATGCAATAGTCCTAATGATAGGGATCTATATCAAAGGACCCTAAGCTGAAAGCATAATAAATCGTACAGATCCTAAAGACTCTAGAACCTGATGCTCTAATACCACCTGTAACAACCCGATTAATTAAATATCGGGTGGCCAATCATTTACCCAATTAACTCGAATTATTCAGTTGGCTCATTCTTAGCATCACTGTCGGAAAAAAATTTGCTTTCTTTATTAACCACCTAGTAATAAATTAAGCTGTGTTAAAATTTTCAATTTCAATTTTTAATAAAATTCCTTTTTAATAATACCAACGATTTATAATATAAACCATTCCACAACAATGAATAATGAATAATTATCCTCACAACTTAATTTATGTAATTGGAATAAACTTCCAAGTTTCAAACATCTCAATACAATAAACCAAATAAAATCAAATTTATCCAAAATCGACATAATTAAAACCACTGATTGAGATAGAATGGAAATGACAAGAATCCTCTGGTAACATGCCCTAAAAGAAATGACTACAGGAATCAATAAAATAAAGCATATAATGCAAAGTACACAACTCCATAGTATCCCTGACGAATAATTGTCCAATCCTCTATGCTGGTCATCCCTGTGGCTGGACACCAGATATAGTATACACAAGAGATAAGAGAATATGCAAGAGAAAATGGGTCAGAGCCCGATTGTAAAAGATTTTAAAAACAGCAAGTGAATAAATGCTACAATTAGCAATTATTATGTACATGTTAAATTCTCGATCTCTCTCTTGAGATTCTCACCTCTCATCTAGTGTGCACGCCTAAAGTATCTCCAAATTATTCTAGTTACTATTCCCACTCTCACTAGATTGTATCACTGTGTCAACAAACCATAGCCCCACGTATTTCCTTCGTAATATATGTAATAAAAATGTATTAATGCATTTCTTAATATAATTGAGTGTTCTTAAACTTAATTAACTTTAGATTTCACTATCTTTCTTATCTACTGGATTCACACAGTAGATAATATCACAAGTATATATATACATTCACTCTATTATGTAAATATATACAAAATTGCACCCCGAGACACAACTGTGGTGCATGCATACTCTGCTATCTAGTCCCAGTACATCTCGTCACTGTATAAAGGATTGTTAGATCGGTATTGATATGCCCAAAGTGCACCCTCGTACTCAGAGTCATTAACCTCAGCCTGTCTCATAGTCGAGTTGGAAAGAAGCTCACCACCGCCATCAGAAGGGTCCTACTCTGCAAGGTCGGCTCTCTACTACCAACCTCGGCTCTACAGCAGCCGAGGTCATCAAAGCCATATAGGGAAAAGTTATTGTCAGCATCCTACTCTTCTTAAGCCGACGTTACATCTCACCGTGCCCAACCTCGACCAGCCTTCCCGATCGAGGTCATATTGATGATTGACAGGACAAAGCAACACCATCGGACTTCAACAACCTCTTACTCGTCCTGGCCGAGGTTATATGAGTCAAGGGCATAAGTCCGAGTATATGCCAGCACAGGTAAGGTTTGGAACACATGAGAAAATTAGTTATAACCGAATCATTCCCCTCACGTGAGGGAATATTATGGTCATCATTATCTACATAAGATCAGCTAGGTGTCATCATCATACTGGTTCAATCCTCACACACATGCTCATTGCATGCTTGGGGGGTACATTACACCCCCAAGCACTATATATAGAGGTATTCCTCTACCTTGTAGAGGGATCGAGAATTTCAACCCTAGCTAAAACTCTATTGGTTTACACAGTAGAGAGAGAAAGCTTAAGAGATTGTATCTATGGCCATTAGTGCCTTCATCTAGTGAAGTTACTCACACACTCACAGTGGACGTAGGCCAGATTGACTGAACCACTTATATATTAGTGTTCGTCCTCTTCTCCTCACCTCCTTATACTAGATATTTACTCTTGTGATGCTATTGTTACTGCTAGTTAGAGCTTATCAACACTTCATCTGATGGTACTATTTCCAGAATCATCAGTTTGTCATCGTCTATGGGAACGAGAAGATTCATCTCTTCCTCTTTTGCTGCTTAACCTCACCGGAGACTCCGGTGGTGAACCAGGCCTCACCCTTTGCGTGGAGTTGTTTCACCATTTAAAGAGGTCCCTTAAGGTTTCAAAGATATATATTCCTCTCATCAAAAGCTCAATCATATGGAACTGGAGTTACTGCCACCTCCTCCACCATCTGGTGTTGGAGAACCCGATTCTAGCCAGGCACCACCCCAGCCTGAGATGTCTGAGGTGACAGCGGTCTTGAAGTCCTTGGCTGCAACTCACCAAGTGATGCAGGAGAAATTTGCCCAGTTAAGCCAAAACATAATGAGACCACCTGGAGTCTCACCAGAGATGATTACTCCATCATCTGCTCAGCCAACACATGAGGCCAGGGGACCATCCCAGGAACCACGAAAGGACCAACCTACTCCTTAATGGAGGCGGGATGTTACTGACCCTAGGCATTTATGCCTGGGGAGGTAAGGAAACCCTTGCCCTGAGGATAGGTATAATGACATTGAGGTAGAGGATGCCCCGAAATACTGTTAGGAGCCATATGAGGTCTTAAATAACACTGTACGTCCTATACAACAGAGCCGAGGTCAGTGTAAAAGACGAGATGGTGATGTAAGATAGAAAGGGTCATCTTTTGATCGCTTAAGTAGTGGTTCAGCCTTTTAAAGGATTGGCCTAATTAATGATCTGAGGCAGAGGCTATTTAGGTCAAGAAGCATAGCTGGCTCACAAAGGGAAGGTGGTGATCATCGGCCTCACCATGGCCGACCCCCACATGGCCTAGACTGTGGTCAGGGGGAGGTCAACAGTCGTCGTTGCATAGTTGCTGGGGAACCCTCGGTACACCCTTTAGAAGTGGGTGGGGACAACCTCGGCCAAGTCAACGTTGCCAAACCATGGAATGACTCTATTCATAGGTTGGAAGAGAAGATAAAAAAAACCTCATAAAAAGCCGAGACCCATTACAGAGGGGTTACTCAGAGGGCTCACCATTTGTGGCAAGGATTGTCAACTTCCTAACCCCTACCAAATTCAAACCCCCGATGGTGTCTCCTAAGTACGACAGTAGTACTAACCGAGTCCATCATATTGAAATGTATCAATATTTCCTAAAAATACAGTTGAAAATTTTAAAAGCTTGGACGAGCGATTTATTTATAACTTATGTTTTGGGGTAAGACCTCAGAAGAAGATGACTCACTTGCTTTATGTAAAGCAGGGGAAGAATGAAAGCCTCAGAGACTACATCATGAGGTTCAACAAGGAAAAATTAGAGGTAGAATATTATGACGAGAGCATAGCCACGACAACCCGTATTGGAGGACTTTGGAAGGGAAAGCTACTTTGGAAGCTTGCTGAAGACCCTCCCAAGTCTATGGCCGAGCTGTTAGTAATAGCTGGAAAGGCCATGAATGCAGAAAAAGAAATGGCTGCAAAGTATGAGGATGATAATGGAAGTAGTAGTGGGAAGTTTCAAAGGAAAAAGGATGGAAAGAGGACTGCAAACGACAAGTTTGCACACAACACTCCTCTAACTGTGAGCTGTGAACATGTCCTCAATGAAATAAAGAATGATAGATCCCTGAGATGGTCGTAGAAGCTGAAGGATCCTCCACATAAGAGAAATAAGAATCTATGGTGTGAGTTCCATCAGGATCACGACCATCTGACAGATAAGTGCTTCGCCCTGAAGGACAAGATTGAGAAGATCTTAAAGTCTAAAAAACTCAAAAAGTATATGGATGGTAGAGCTTCTAAGGGGGGAAGAGATGACCCCAAAAAGAAAAGAAATGATAAATGCCGGGAAGATGTCCCTGCCAGAAGAGCTGATGAATCAGATGATGATGACAATGACCCTGACCTCCCACCAAAAAATGACCGGATTGTAAGGCTCATGTGGCAAAGGCTAAGGCAGTGACTAAAGTCAAGGTTGTGAACTTGGCATGTACTCAGGTTAAGCACAAGAAGAGAAAGAAGGTAGATATGGACACCCTCAAGGTTGGCTTCTCATAACTTGACTTCAAAGGTATCTCAGCTCCCCATGATGACCCTTTAATCATCACCACAAGGGTTCATGGGTGTGAAGTTCAGAGGATCCTTATTGATGGGGTAGTTCTACAAACGTTATGTTTTGGCCCTATTTTAAGAGCTTGGGCCTTAGCAAAGCTAGGATTATCCCTTATCATCATTCCTTGATTGGCTTCAGCGGTAAAAAGGTTCATCCATTGGGTATGTATGAAATGGATGTGAGAATGGGAGGTGAATGGCCTAAGAGGTTGACAAGAAAAATCAATTTCTTTGTGATGGATAAAAATGTCTTCTCAGCTTACAACCTCATCATAGGACAAGTAGCCCTCAAGGAATTTGAGTTCGTGCCTTCAACGGTCCACCAAATGCTAAAATTCTTGACTCTTTATGGAGTAGGGGAAGTACAAGGTGACCAAACATCGGCATGTGAATGCTGCTTCAACTCTGAAGAAGAGAGAGATGGTCATAAGAAGGCAACAACCACGTACAACATCAACACACTTGATCCTAGAGATGAAACAAAGATCAAAAAGGGATAAGCCGCACATGAGGTAAAATCCATCGTCCTCAATGAAGACGAGTCAAAAAAATCCATCCAAATCGGTAAAGCCCTAAATCCTGAGGGCAAGGAGGAACTAGTAAAGTTGTTAAGGAATAGACAAAGTATTTTTGCTTGGATCCATACAGACATGCCAGGTATTAATCCTGAGATTATGTTCCATAAACTCAATGTTATAAAAGACGCTAAGCCCATCAAGCAGAGAAGAAGAGTATACTCAAGGGAAAAGTATGATGTCATCAGAGATGAGGTTAGAAAGCTTGAAGAGGCCAAGTTCATTAGAGAGGTCATATGCCCAGAGTGGTTGTCTAACGCTGTCATTGTGCCCAAAGCTAATGGGAAATAGAGGATGTGTGTAGATTTCACTAATTTAAACAAGTCTTGCCTAAAACACAGTTTTCTCCTACCCCATATAGATCAGATGGTGGATGCCACAACGGGACATCATCTCATGAGCTTTATGGATATATATTCAGGGTACAATCAGATCTTCGTGGACTCGACAGACTCAGAGAAGATAAGCTTCATTACCGATAAGGGGACCTATTTCTACAAGGTCATGCCCTTCGGCCTGAAGAATATAGGGGCTACTTACCAACGTCTTATAAATAAGATGTTCGAAGATCAGATAGGCAAATCCATGGAAATTTATATAGGCGAAATGCTGATGAAGAGTCTGAAGGCCGATACTCATGTGGCTGACCTTTAATGAAATTCTGACACCATGGATAAATACAAAATAAATCTCAACCCGGCCAAATGTGTCTTTAGGGTAGGAGCAGGAAAGTTTATGGGATTAATCATCAACCAAAGGGGAATAGAGGCTAACTCTAAGAAGATCAAGGCTTTGTTGGAAATGAAGACACACAGAACTATCAAAGACGTTCAGAGGCTAATCGAACGAGTCACAGCACTTAACAGGTTTGTCTTAAGAGCTACATATAAGTGTCTTCCTTTTTTTAAAGTTCTTAGAAAGGCCTTCGAATGGGATGAGGAATGTGACAAAGATTTTAAAGAGCCCAATTCCTACCTCAAATCCCCTCTACTCTTATCTCGACCAATTCAGGGAGAAAAACTGTGCGTATATTTAGCTATCTCAGAGTCAGCTATCAGTGTTGTGATTGTAAGAGAAGAGGATGGAGTGCAGAGACCAGTGTACTTCAATAGTAAAGCTATCTAAGGGTCTTAGCAGAAGTACCCTCGGATAGAAAAGTTAGCCTATGCTTTGAGACATGCTTCTAGGAAAATGAAGCCATACTTTCAAGCCCACTCTATGGTCATCCTCACTGACTCCCCACTCAGACAGGTCCGTCATAAGCCTGAGAAGTTAGGAAGGCAAATGACCTGGGCCATTGAGTTGGGGGAATACGAAATTATTTATCAACCCAGGGTTTCCATCAAGGGACAAGAACTCACGGATTTTGTGGTCTAGTTTACTTGGGATGAGGCCGAGGTTGAGATTAATCAAGAGGTTGCACGTGACCCAGAAGACAGAAACGTCGTCCAAGAATCAAATGAGGTTGATCAAGCAGATCCATACAAAGAATAGTTGAGAATGAGGAAGAGAGATACCTATTTAAGTAAAGGACCCTATCAGAGGGAAACTTCTCTTCAAATGCAACCATTTAGAACCTTTTCGTTGATGGATCGTCTTGTGAAAGCGAAAGTGGAGCAGGGCTGATAGTCTCAGCACCAGATGGTACCGATATTAAATATGTGTTGAGGTTCAACTTTAAAGCTTCCAACAATGAGTCAGAGTATGAGGCATTAATAGCAGGTCTTTCTTTGGCAAAGGCCCTTAGTGTCGACCAACTTCTAGCCCACAGTGACTCGAGGTTGGTTGTCAACCAAATCTTAGGGGTGTATGAAGCCAAAGATGAAAGGATGGCCAAATACTTGAAAAGGGTGAGAATGATGCTAGAAAGCTTCAAGAAATTAAAGATGAAGAGGATACCTCGGCTAGACAACAGCTGAGTTGATGCACTCGTGAGGTTAGCCTTAGTAACAAGAATATACATAAGGAGAACAGTACCAATTGAGATTCTGCTCAAACCGACCATCGAAGAGGAAGAGGTTGCTAGACCTTACCAGAATCTGAATATGGGAGCATCATGGATGGCCTCTCTTGTCAGATATATCAGAGAGGGAGAGCTTCCAGAGTCAAAGTTAAAAAGGAAAAAGCTGAGGTTCAGAGCTGCCAAATTCTTAATTGTAGGAGATGTCTTGTATAAAAAGGGGTTCCTACTCCCTCTCCTCAAATATGTTCACCCTTCAGAGGTTCCACACATCTTGTATAATATTCATAAGGGCTCTTGTTCAAGTAACGTAGGAGGAAGGGCATTGGCTAAGAGGATAGTCACTCAGGGGTACTGGTGGCCGACCCTGGCCAAAGATGCAGCTGCGTATGTGAAGAAATGCGATAAGTGTCAGAGATTATCCACCATTCCTCATCAACCACACCAACCTCTTACTTCTATCAGCTCCCCTTGGACATTTGTAGTATGGGGCATTGACTTGGTAGGACCCTTGCCAAGATCTGTAAACAACTATCTATTCTTAATAGTGGCAATTGATTATTTTTCCAAATGGGTGGAGGCTGATCCAATGATCACAATCACTAAGCAGAAGACCTTTCAGTTCATCTGGAAGAACGTCATATGAAGGTAAGGTCTTCCAAACACCCTCATCTAAGACAATGGAACCCAATTCAAGAATATATCCTTAGAAAAATACTGCAAAAGAGTAGGGATCAAACAGTTCTTCTCTTCTCCTGGTCGACCCTAGGCAAACGGCCAGACTGAGGTCACAAATCGAATAATCCTTGATGGGATAAAAAAGAGGCTGGAAGAGGCCAAAGGAAGGTGGATAGAAAAATTATATGTTGTGCTTTAGGCCTTCAAGATGACAGCGAGGAAACCCACAGGAGAAACTCCATTTATGTTAGCTCATGGCTTAGAGGTTGTCATCCCAACAGAGGTAGGAATTCACACTCATAGAGTTCAAACCTATGACCCTCAAAGTAATAGGGAAGAGAGAAGACTTGATCTCGATTTAATTGAAGAAATAAAAGAGGATACAGAGATAAGACAGGCAACCTATTAGCAGAGAACAACCAGATTCTACAATCAGAGGGTAAACTCAAGGTCGATAGCTGTGGGAGACATAGTCCTCAATAAGACGTGGCAGAAAACTAATAAGTGTAACAACCCGCGTAATTTTTGGGGTATTTTCAAAATATAGAGGAAAAATAAATTTTTTGATAAAATTTGTTTTTTGCTAAATTATCTTGAGAATTATTTTTAAAGGCAATAATTTCAAACGGTTTTGAAATCGGAGTTAAAACGGATTTTTAAATTATTTATATATATTTATCCCCATATAAAAAATTTAGACGACCTGCCAAAATACCTAGGCGATCGATCGATCGACGCCAGGGGGTCGATCGATCAATCCCCTCAAGTTTTGTACGCAGCAGGTTTTGTTAAGAGTCTGTTTTGTTTTAAACTCTTTTAGTTTTTGCCTTATAAAAAAAGGTCGTGGGTGACCCTTTTGGAATAACTTTTTGGCAGAAAATATATTTTTATTTCCTCTCTTTTTATATACACTTAGCCCCTTATATTTATGCATTCAACCTTAAGTTTTTGGACGTGCTCTTGGGGTTGTTTTGGTGTTAATTCTTGGAGGAGTGTCGATGATCTTTGAGATATGGTTTTTTATGGTGTGATCTGAGATTTCTGGGCAGATTTATGATGGCTTCTTTTGGTGGTTTAAGGTATGGAGTTTTACACAATATGCTCCTTAATCTCGCGAGTGTTATTCCCTTTGATTTCATGTGATTATTGACTCATATTTGAATTGTTAAATTCTTTTGAAAATCTCGAAAATTATTGCTGGAATCTCATTTTGATTCATGTGGTATTCTTGTGTTGGGCATATTGTCATGAGATTTTAATATGGCACTGATGTTGGGCACCCGTCAAGACTCCAATTTCTGCCTACTTGATAAAGTATGGGTGCGGTTGATTAATATGTTGTTGAGAAATTATATTGATAAAAATGCTTATGAGATTTGCATTTGATTTGAATATTCGTACCCGTATTGTTACATTTTATTCACCGCTAATATTTGTTGAGCATCTTTCTTGTCGTATTATGTATTTCCCCATATTTTCTTTTAGTGGAAGGTTAGCGCGGATTTTGGGGCGCTATGGAGATTGATTTTAGTGTGGATTATTTTGGGAAGAATATTTCAGAATACAAGATGAGCAGAATTGTATTTATTTTTATGTATAGATTGAGATTAGTGGATTCTTTTGTTATATTGTGGGAATTGTTTAAGATGCTCTATACCTGATTATTTGTGTATTAGTATAGTTTTTATCGACAGTAGCGCTCCGTTCGCTCTCCCTGGCCAGGCGGGGTGTTACAGAATGATATCAGAGCTTAGGTATATGACCAACCTCGGGTCTTGGGTTTTGGGTCTGTTGTGTTTTTGTAACGCATATTTTGAGATAAGAATTTTAGATAACCGTTTCGCATTAGGCAACTAGTTTAGATGTAAGGATTTTATTTTTTTCAGATGAGATTATTTTTTGGAGATTGTTGGCCTTATATTTTAGCGTAGGCTTTTGGAGAATTTCGAGGGAAAAATTCCATTATTAGTGGGGAAGTGTAACAACCCGCGTAATTTTTGGGGTATTTTCAAAATATAGAGGAAAAATAAAGTTTTTGATAAAATTATTTTTTTGCTCAATTATGTTGACAATTATTTTTATAGGCGAGAATTTCAAACGGTTTCGAAATCGGAGTTAAAGCAGATTTTTAAAAGATTTTTATATATTTACCCCCTTATAAAAATTTTAGGCGAACTGCCAAAATACCTGGGCGATCGATCGATCGACGCCAGGGGGTCGATCGATTGATCCCCTCAGGATTCGTGCGCAGCAGGTTTTGTTAAGAGTCTGTTTTGTTTTAAACTCTTTTGGATTTTACCTTATAAAATATGGTTGTGGGTGATCCTTTTGGAAAACCTTTTTGGCAGCAAACATAATTTTAATTCCTCTCTTTTTATATACACTTAGCCCCTTATATTTATGCATTCAACCTTAGGTTTTTGGAGGTGTTCTTTAGGTTGTTTTGATGTTGATTCTTGGAGGTGTTTTGATGATCTTTGAGAGAGAGTTTTTGATGGTGTGATCTGAGATTTCTGGGAAGATTTATTAGGGGTGGCAATTCGTGTGCGTCGTGTCGTGTTCGAAGCGTGTCATGTTGGGTTCGTGTTAAATATTAATCAATCCTAACCTGACCCATTTAACTAATCGTGTCAGATGATCAAACACTAATCTGACCTATTTATGATGGCTTGTTTTGGAGGTTTAAAGTATGGTGTTTTACACAATATGCTCCTTAATCTCGGGAGTGTTATTCCCCTTGATTTCATGTGATTATTGACTCATATTTAATTTGTTAAATTCTTTTGGAAATCTGAAAAATTATTAATGGAATCTAATTTTGATTAATGTGGTATTATTGTGTTGGGCATATTGTCATGAGATTTTAATATGGCACTGATGTTGGGGACCCGCCAAGACTCCAATTTATGGCTACTAGATAAAGTATGGGCGCGGTATGGTGGGGCCTGGTGACTCTGATTAATGTGTTGTTGAGAAATTATATTGATAAAAACACTTATGAGATTTGCATTTGATTTGAATATTCCTACTCGTATTGTTACGTTTTATTCACCGCTAATATTTGTTGAGCATCTTTCTTGTCGTATTGTGTACTTCCCCATATTTTCTTTTAGTGGTAGGTTAGCACGAATTTTGGGGCGCTATGGATTTTGATTTTAGCGTGGATTTTTTTGGGAAGAATATTTGAGAATACATGATGAGAAGAATCGTATTTATTTTTATGTATAGAGCATTGGAGACTTATTTTATTATTTCAAGAGATTTTGTTGTATTAATTTGAAATTTGAGATTAGTGGATTCTTTTGTTATATTGTGGGATTTGTTTTTTATGCTCTATACTTGCTTATTTGTGGATTAGTATAGTTTTTATCGACAGTTGCGCTCATTTCTCTCTCCATGGGCGGGCAGAGTGTTACAGAATGGTATCAGAGCTTAGGTATATGACCACCATCGGGTCTTGGATTTTAGGTCTATTGCATTTTTATAGCGCATATTTGGAGATAGAAATTTTAGATAACCGTTTCGTGTTAGGCATCTAGATTTGATGTGAGGAATTTATTTTTGGAGACGACATTATTTTTTGGAGATTATTGGCCTGATTCTTTAGTGTAGGCTTTTTGCGAATTTAGAGGCCGAAATTTCATTGTTAGTGGGGAAGTGTAACAACCCGCGTAATTTTTGGGGTATTTTCAAAATATAGAGGAAAAATAAAGCTTTTGATATAATTTTTTTTTGCTCAATTATGTTGTGAATTAATTTTAAAGGCGAGAATTTCAAACAGTTTCGAAATCGGAGTTAAAACTGATTTTTATATATTTATCCCCTAATAAAATTTTTAGGCGACCTACCAAAATACCTGGTTGATCGATCGATCGATGCCAGGGGGTCGATCGATCGATCCCCTCAGGTCTCGTGCGCAACATGTTTTGTTAAGAGTCTGTTTTGTTTAAAACTCTTTTGATTTTTGCCTTATAAAATAAGGTCGTGGGTGACCCTTTTGGAACAACTTTTTGGGAGAAAATATATTTTTATTTCCTATCTTTTTATATACACTTAGCCCCTTATATTTATGCATTCAACCTTAGGTTTTTGGAGGTGTTCTTGGGGATGTTTTGGTGTTGATTCTTGGAGAAGTTTTGATGATCTTTGAGAGATGGTTTTTGATGGTGTGATCTGAGATTTCTGGGCAGATTTATGATGGTTTGTTTTGGTGGTTTAAGGTATGGAGTTTTACACAATATGCTCCTTAATCTCGCGAGTGTTATTACCTTTGATTTCATGTGATTATTGACTCATATTTGAATTGTTAAATTCTTTTGGAAATCTGGAAAATTATTGTTGGAATCTAATTTTGATTCATGTGGTATTATTGTGTCGGGCATATTGTCATGAGATTTTAATAGGACACTGATGTTGGGCACCCGCCAAGACTCCAATTTCCGGCTACTTGATAAAGTATGGGCGTGGTATGGTGAGGCTTGGTGACTCTGATTAATGTGTTGTTGAGAAATCATATTGATAAAAATGTTTATAAGATTCGCATTTGATTTGAATATTTGTATTCATATTATTACGTTTTATTCACCGCTAATATTTGTTGAGCATCTTTCTTGTTGTATTTTGTACTTCCCCATGTTTTCTTTTAGTGGCAGGTTAGTGCGGATTTGGTGCGCTAACGAGATTGATTTTAGCGTGGATTATTTTGGGAAGAATATTTGAGAATACAATATGAGAAGAATTGTATATATTTTTATGTATAGAGCATTGGAGATTTATTTTATTCTTTCGAGATAGATAATTGTATTATTTCGAGAGATTTTGTTGTATTAATTTGAAGATTGAGATTAGTGGATTCTTTTGTTATATTGTGGGATTTGTTTTAGGTGCTCTATACCTGGTTATTTGTGGATTAGTATTGTTTTTATCGACAGTAGAGCTTCGTTCGCTCTCCCCGGGTGAGCGGGGTGTTACAGAATGGTATCAGAGCTTAGGTATATGACCACCCCCGGGTCTTGGGTTTTGGGTCAGTTGCGTTTTTTAGTGCATATTTGGAGATCGAAATTTTAGATAATCGTTTCATGTTAGTCATCTAGATTAGATTTGAGGAATTTATTTTTGGAGACGAGATTATTTTTTGGAGATAGTTGGCCTGATTTGTTAGCGTAGGCCTTTGGCGAATTTCGAGGGCAAAATTCCATTGTTAGTAGGGAAGTGTAACAACCCGCGTAATTTTTGGGGTATTTCCAAAAAATAGAGGAAAAATAAAGTTTTTCATAAAATTATTTTTTTGCTCAATTATGTTGAGAATTATTTTTAAAGGCGAGAATTTCAAACGGTTTCGAAATCGAAGTTAAAGCAGATTTTTAAAAGATTTTTATATATTTATCCCCTTATAAAAAAATTAGGCGACGTGGCAAAATACCTGGGCGATCGATCGATCGATCGACGCCAGGGGGTCGATCGATCGATACCCTCAGGTTTCGTGTGCTGTAGGTTTTGTTAAGATTCTATTTTTTTTTAAACTCTTTTGGATTTTGCCTTATAAAATAAGGTCGTTGGTCACCCTTTTGGAACAACTTTTTGGTAGCAAACATATTTTTATTTCCTCTCTTTTTATATACACTTTGCCCCTTATATTTATGCATTCAACCATAGGTTTTTAGAGGTGTTCTTGGGGCTGTTTTGGTGTTGATTCTTGGAGGAGTTTTGATGATCTTTGAGAGATGATTTTTGATTGTGTGATCTGAGATTTCTGGGCAGATTTATGATGGTTTCTTTTGGTGGTTTAAGGTATGGGGTTTTACACAATATGCATCTTAATCTCGCGAGTGTTATTCCATTTTATTTCATGTGATTATTGACTCATATTTGAATTGTTAAATTCTTTTAGAAATTTGAAAAATTATTGTTGGAATCTAGTTTTGATTCATGGGGTATTATTGTGTTGGGAATATTGTCATGAGATTTTAATATGGAACTGATGTTGGACACCCGCCAAGACTCCAATTTACAGCTACTTGATAAAGTATGGGCGCGATATGATCAGGCCTGGTGACTCTGATTAATGTGTTGTTTAGAAATTATATTGATAAAAATGCTTATGAGATTCGCATTTAATTTCAATATTCGTACTCGTATTGTTACGTTTTATTCACCGCTAATATTAATTGAGCATTTTTCTTGTCGTATTGTGTACTTACCCATATTTTCTTTTAGTCGCAGGTTAGCGCGAATTTTGTGGCGCTATAGAGATTGATTTTAGCGTGGATTATTTTAAGAATAATATTTGAGAATACAAGATGAGAAGAATTGTATTTATTTTTTTGTATAGAGCATTGGAGATTTATTTTATTCTTTCGAGATAGATAGTTGTATTATTTCGAGAGATTTTATTGTATTAATTTGAAGATTGAGATTACTGGATTCTTTTGTTATATTGTGGAATTTGTTTTAGATGCCCTATACTTGGTTATTTGTGGATTAGAATAGTTTTTATCGACAGTAGCGCTCCATTCGTTCTCCCCAGTCGGGCAAGGTGTTATAGAATGGTATCAGAGCTTAGGTATACGACCACCCTCGGGTTTTGAGTCTGTTGCATTTTTGTAGGGCATATTTGGAGATAGAAATTTTAGATAACCGTTTCGTGTTAGGCATCTAGATTAGATGTGAGGAATTCATTTTTGGCGACCAGATTATTTTTTGGAGATTATTGGCTTGATTTTTTAGCGTAGGCTTTTGGCGAATTTCAAGAACGAAATTCCATTGTTAGTGAGAAAATGTAACAACCCGCATATTTTTTAGGGTATTTTCAAAAAATAGAGGAAAAGTAAAAATTTTGATATAATGTTTTTTTGCTCAATTATGTTAAGAATTATTTTTAAAGGCGAGAATTTTGAATCGGAGTTAAAACGAATTTTTAAATGATTTATATATATTTATCCCCTTATAAAATTTTTAGGCGACCTGCCAAAATACCTGGACGATCGATCGATCGACGCTAGGGGGTCGGTCGATCAATCCCCTCAGGTTTCGTGCGCAGTATGTTTTGTGAAGAGTCTGTTTAGTTTATAACTCTTTTGGTTTTTGCCTAATAAAATAAGGTCATGGGTGACCCTTTTGGAACAACTTTTTGGCAGAAAATATATTTTTATTTCCTATCTTTTTATATACACTTAGCCCCTTATATTTTTTTCATTCAACCTTACGTTTTTGGAGGTGTTCTTAGGGCTATTTTGGTGTTGATTCTTGGAGGAGTTTTGATGATCATTGAGAGATGGTTTTTGATGGTGTGATCTGAGATTTGTGGGTAGATTTATGATGGTTTCTTTTGGTGGTTTAAGGTATGGGATTTTACACAATATGCTCCTTAATCTCGCGCGTGTTATTCCCTTTGATTTCATGTGATTATTGACTCATATTTGAATTGTTAAATTCTTTTGGAAATATGGAAAATTATTGTTGGAATCTAATTTTGATTCATGTGGTATTATTGTGTTGGGCATATTATCATGAGATTTTAATATGTCACTGATGTTGGGCACCCGCCAAGACTCCAATTTTTGGCTACTTGATAAAGTATGGGCGCGGTATGGTGAGGCCTGGCGACTTTGATTAATGCATTGTTGAGAAATTATATTGATAAAAATGCTTATGAGATTCGCATTTGATTTGAATATTCGTACTCGTATTGTTACGTTTTATTCACCGTTAATATTTGTTGAGCATCTTTCTTGTTGTATTGTGTACTTACCCATGTTTTCTTTTAGTGGGAGGTTAGCGCGGATTTTGGTGCGCTATGGAGATTGATTTTAACGTGGATTATTTTGGGAAGAATATTTCAGAATACAAGATGAGAAGAATTGTATTTATTTTTATGTATTTAGCATTGGAAATTTATTTTATTCTTTCGAGATAAATAGTTGTATTATTTCTAGAGATTTTGTTGTATTAATTTGAAGATTGAGAATAGTGGATTCTTTTGTTATGTTGTGGGATTTGTTTTATATGCTCTGTACCTGGTTATTTGTGGATTAGTATTGTTTTTATCGACAGTAGCGCTCCGTTCGCTCTCCCCGGACGGGAGGTGTGTTACAGAATAGTATCAGAGCTTAGGTATACGACCACCTTCGGGTCTTGGGTTTAGGGTCTGTTGCATTTTTGTAGCGCATATTTGGAGAAAGAAATTTTAGATAACCATTACGTGTTAGTGATCCAGATTAGATGTGAGGAATTTATTTTTGGAGTCGAGATTTTTTTTTGGAGATGTTGGCTTGATTTTTTAGCGTAGGCTTTCGGCGAATTTCGAGGGAGAAATTCCATTGTTAGTGGGGAAGTGTAACAACCTGCGTAATTTTTGGGGTATTTTCAAAATATAGAGGAAAAATAAAGTTTTTGATAAAATTATTTTTTTGCTCAATTATGTTGAGAATTATTTTTAAAGGCGATAATTTCAAACGATTTCGAAATCGGAGTTAAATTGGATTTTTAAATTATTTTTATATATTTATCCCCTTATAAAAAATTTAGGCGACCTGCCAAAATACCTGGGCGATTGATCGATCGATGCCAGGGTGTCGATCGATCGATCCCCTTATGTTTCGTGCGCAGCAGGTTTTGTTAAGAGTCTGTTTTGTTTTTAACTCTTTATGTTTTTGCCTTATAAAATAAGGTCGTTGGTGACCATTTTGGAACAACTTTTTGGCAGCACACATATTTTTTTTCCTCTCTTTTTATATACACTTATCCCCTTATAGTTATGCATTCAACCTTAGGTCTTTGGAGGTGTTCTTGGGGCTGTTTTGGTGTTGATTCTTGGAGGAGTTTTTATGATCTTTGAGAGATGGTTTTTGATGGTGTGATCTGAGATTTCTGGGCAGATTTATGATGGTTTATTTTGGTGGTTTAAGTTATGGGGTTTTACAAAATGTGCTCCTTAATCTCGCGAGTGTTATTCCCTTTGATTTCATGTGATTATTGACTCATACTTGAATTGTTAAATTCTTTTGGAAATCTGGAAAATTATTGTTAGAATCTAATTTTGATTCATGTGGTATTATTGTGTTGGGCATATTGTCATGAGATTTTAATATGTCACTGTTGTTGGGCACCCGCCTAGACTCCAATTTTCGGCTACTTGATAAAGTATGGGCTCAGTATGGTAAGCCTGGTGACTCTGATTAATGTGTTGTTGAGAAATTATATTGATAAAAATGCTTATGTGATTCGCATTTGATTTGAATATTCGTACTCGTATTGTTACGTTTTATTCACCACTAATATTTGTTAAGCAACTTTTTTGTCGTATTGTGTACTTCTCCATATTTTCTTTTAGTGGCAGATTAGCGCGAATTTTGGGGCGCTATGGAGATTGATTTTAGCGTGGATTATTTTGGGAAGAATATTTGAGAATACAAGATGACAGGAATTTTATTTATTTTTATGTTTAGAGCATTGAAGATTTATTTTATTCTTTCGAGATAGATTGTTGTATTAATTTGAAGATTGAGATTAATGGATTCTTTTGTCATATTATGGTATTCTTTTAGATGCTCTATACCTGGTTATTTGTGGATTAATATAGTTTTTATCGACAATAGCACTTCGTTCTCTCTCGTCGGGCTGGCGAGGTGTTACAATAAGCCCCATCCCAACTGGCATGGTCCTTATAGGGTCATTGACGAGGTTGTGTCAGGTACCTACCGGCTAGAAAATCTTAAAAGAGAACCTTTATCCAACCCTTGGAATGCCGATCATTTAAATAAATATTACATATGATGTTTCAGTTATTCTTATCTTTTTTGTAATACGTATATCAGTTTATACAGAGGATGTTAATGAAAATATAACAATGTTGTGCTGGTACTTTTGTTGTGTTTTTAAACATCATTAGTTTGGTGAAATATATGGTAAAACATCCTTATTTGGTGACCTCGGACCCTTTAAACATCATTTGTTTGGTGAAATATGAGATGAAACATCATAATTTGGTGACCTCAGACCCTTTAAACATCATTAGCTTGGTGAAATATGAGGTAAAACATCATAATTGTGGTGACCTCGGACCCTTTAAACATCATTAGTTTGGTTAAATATGAGGTAAAACATCATAATTTGGTGACCGCAGACTTTAAACATCATTAGTTTGGTGAAATATGAGGTAAAACATCATTATTTGGTGACCTCAGACCCTTTAAACATCATTAGTTTGGTGAAATATGAGGTAAAACCATTATTTGGTGACCTCAGACCCTTTAAACATCATTAGTTTGGTGAAATATGTGGTAAAATATCATAATTTGGTGACCTTAAACATCATTAGTTTGGTGAAATATGAGGTGAAACACCATAATTTTGGTGACCTCAAACATTAAGCATCATTAGTTTGGTGAAAATATGAGGTGAAACGCCATAATTTTGGTGATCTCCGACTTTTAACATCATTATTTGGTGAAAATGTGAGGATAAAACATCATAACTTGGTGACCTCATATCCTTTTTACATTGAGAATATGAGATGAAACATCATAGACATGAAACAGCAAAGCAACAAGTGAAGGAAATAAAATTGCATTCATTCAAACCAAAAACTATCACATCATTCTAAGAGAAGAGATTAGTTCATCAAATGAAAGGGGTTATACAAGAGCTTCATAAAAATTCAGGGGGGGTTATACAAAATCTTCACAAAAACTCAGGCATGCAGAGGAGATTCTCAAACACTTAGGCTTCAACCGACCCAACAACAGCAGGGCTAATTTTTTTCTTGGACTTGGTTAGTAACCTCAGCCTCTTCATCCTAATGTCCAACATCCTCAGTCGCAGTCACCTCAAGATGGCTCATCTCTGCTGGGCCACCCTCTTCAACTTCCTGCAAGGCCATAGCAAGTTGGGCATTTGCAAAGCCGAGGCCAATAAAGTCCTCGACCGACAGACTGCCAGAACTTTCTTGCTTTATTACGACCCATCTGTTGGTTGCCTTAATGCCCCTCTCTAGGTATTCAAGGCTGTAGCTGACAAATTCATCAGAGGTTTGATACTCCTTGATGATCGACTCTGAGGTATCCTCCAAGGCAGCCTTCACGATAGCATCAACTTTGGATTAAATGCTATCATCCTTTGCCTTCAGATCATTGGCATGATCAGTCTTCATCTGGGAGGTCTCGTTACACTTCTCCTTCAGACTCTTATTCAAATCTTCAATTTTCTTGTTCATGCTCTCCCCAAGCTTCTTAGCGTCCCTACCCTTTTGGATCAGAGGCAACCTCATCAGAGTATAGTTGGCCAGACGATGAAGAGAGAGAGCACTCTATAAAAAAAAGAAATAGCATTAGCAATAATGAAATGCTAAGAGCAGAGGTAACACTTGGGAAAATTACAAATAAGTACTTGAACAGCCCTATGAACAGAAAACTCTTCCAGTAGAGGGATATCCATCGAGTGAAGAAAGTTCTTATCATCCTCAGTCATTGCGTGGCCGAGGGCATTAGAAGCTCGGGCATTATTACCTATGAGGCTATCACTAATTTTCAGTTGAGCAAGCCGATCTGATAAGGCATCATCTGAGGAGATTGGTATACCACGCTCAGTATGTTGAGCTTTACTGGGCCTTGTATGGGAATGATCTGCAGGCGCCCTCTTATTCTTTGATGTCTCAGTAGGAGCTTTTCCCTTCTTTGTGTGGGCAGGGGGTGGAACAGTCTTGCCCTAGCATTTTTCTATCAATTTTGTGATGCTAGGAGCAGATATGTTCCAAAGGTCTTCAGAAACTCCTTTTGGCTTCTCTGCAAAAAGAAAACGAAGTTTGGCCAAAGGGCCACTTCCAAGACCCGTCTGAGATAAATAGTAAGGGTCATCAGATGCTCGTACCTGACGAGTTTATCACCTTCTCCCTGACTATGAATCTCCTCAACATGTTTGCGATTGTCTATGCTCAATCTAGGGTCGATTTTGGCCAAGAAAGAGACCTTATCCCACCTCAGGGGTGTCCTTGGAATAGATGCTCCATAAGACTCATCGTGACCAAACTCCCAAGACCCTGAGGCAAAGAAGAACCATGGCTTCCAATTATGGTTAGAATTCTGAGTCACAAGCAACATCTTCTTCTCAGACTTCCTGGCTACAAAGTGATAGTAGCCAGGGTGATTTTTAGCAGAGGAGGGTATGTAAAAAGCTAAGAATACCTTAATTAGAAGGTCGGTATGATGAACCACCTTCCAGAGTACAATAGCCCCAACATTGGGGGAAATTTGAGAAGGAGCAAGGTTAATAAAAGAAATAACACCTCATATAGTGGGATGAATAGGGAGATGGAATCCGAGTTTGAACATCTGCTCATAGATTCAGAGCTCTCCCTCTCAATCGTCAAAGGCCCTCTCTTCCTTCAGAGGTTTCCTTAAGGTAATGAAGGAAGGAATGGCATATAAATATCTGAAGACGAGGAGATTATATTCAGTAAAAGATGTCTTAGGTACATCAACCTTGAAAGTCTCAAGTTCACTCCCTTCATCGTCATCATTATCATCAACAATCTGAGTATGAGGCTCAGATGGGGCACCATCAGGAAACCTCTGAGCAAACTCAGCACCAATAGCAACCGATAAAGGAATGGAGTTAATAGGAGGGGGAACTGCCACACTTGGCTCTAAGATTTCAACGGATGAAGACCTACGAGAGGTTTTAGCCTCTTTATGGGAGGAGTAGCGGTCAGAAACCTCCGCTCCTTCAGAAGCAACACTCCCCTTGGGGGAGCAATCCATAGCCTCTTGGAAAGAGTCTATAGACTCAGCAGCCTTAGAGGTAGATATGGGATCTGAGGAAAAGGACTCAGACATCGGTTCAAGAACCTTAGGGACTGGAGCAGGCTCTACAGGATTAGGGTATATGACCTTCAAGGGTGGAGGAAAAATTAGTCTGAGGGGAGAGGCCTTAGCCCTACAAGCTTCTTCCTGGGCTAACTCTATCTGCCTAATCTTTTCGAAGGTCTTCTCATGCAGAGATGGAAACTCTTTAATAAGTTGGTACAAAGGTCTGAGCATTCAGAGGACGAGATTACACTTGACTCAAACTGTAAATAAGCAAATAACTTGTTCAATCTAAACTAAAGATCAAACTAGGAATCTAAATTTTTTTCACCAAGAACTTCAAGAACCTTCAAGAACAAAGTCGCCCGAGAAGACGACTGGAGGTTCATCGGAGAAGAAGGTTTTAAACCTTCTCAGTGATGAGGCACGATTTCCAATGCCCCATCATTACCCTTGGTAACCTAAAAGATGCAGCCAAAATTATCATACCATAGGGAATACGTTAGTCACTTCAGTGAGTGACATGTGTTAAGGAATCACTTCACATCCCAATGCACTAAAAGAAACTCAGCCTTGGCCTAGAATACCCCTCAATCACCTACTCACATAGGTGACTAAGGTCTAGGGGTGATTGATATGCTCAAAGTCCACCTTCGTACTCAGAGTCATTAACCTCGGCCTGTCTAATAGTCGAGTTGGCAAAAAGCTCACCACCGCTATCAGAAGGGTTGTACTCTACAAGGTCGGCTCTCTACTACCAACCTCGGCTCTGCAGCTGCCGAGGTCATCAAAGCCTTGTGGGGATAAGTTATTATCAACATTATACTCTACTTAAGTTGACGTTACATCTCACCGTGCCCAACCTCAGCCAACCTTCCCGTTTGAGGTCACATTAATGATTGACAGGCCAAAGCAACACCATCGAACTTCAACAACCTCTTACTCGGCCTATCCGAGGTTATATCAGTCAAGGGCACAAGTCCAATCATATGCAAGCACATGTAAGGTTTGAAACACGTGAGCAAATCAGTTATAACCGAATCATTCCCCTCACGTGAGGGAATATTGTGGTCATCATTATCTACATAAGATCAGCCAGGTGCCATCATCTTACTGGTTCGATCCTTATACACATTCTCATTGCATGCGTGGGTGTATATTACACCTCCCAAGCACTATATATAGAGGTCTTCCTATACCTTGTATAGGGATCGGGAATTGCAGCTAAAACTCTATTGGTTTACATAGTAGAGAGAGAAAGCTTAAGAGATTGTATCTATGGCCATTAGTGCCTTCATCTAGTGAAGTTACTCACACACTCACAGTGGACATAACCTAGATTGGCTGAACCACTTATATACTAGTGTTCATCATCTTCTCCTCACCTCCTTCTACTAGATATTTACTCTTGTGCTGCCATTGTTACTGCTAGTTAGAGCTTATCAACACCTCATCTGGTGGTGATGTTTCCAGCATCATTAGGTATATCCCTCGAACCACAAATATCAAAACAAAAGTATTGGAGGCGAATATAGTCCTAAGCCTTTGGTATACACACATACCTACGCACCCAAATGACTGTTCAACACTATTATTTTCACTAATGGAAATCCAACCTAAGCCCTATGTTCTAAGGTAACAAGTCAGAAATCCCCCCTTAAGGCTTATTAGGATATGACTGCCCTCAACGCACAAACCTCCCATCGATAGCAAGTAGGCAAGGTATGTCATACACATAAATCATTATATAGGTATTCATTTCACCTATTTACATATCATTAGGGCAAATGCACAACCCGTATAATAAATCACATACGTAGTATATTTTATCTCCCGCATATCCTACGTATTTAAATTATGACTTTACTTCTTAAGGTATCTTCCCAAGATTTTCTCACCACTCGAAGTATATCATTTTATTCCTCAAATAAATTAGGTAGGTAAACATCTACCCCCTACTGGTCCATGTCCGTATCATCCCCGAATTTTCACGTATTTAATAATTCTCCAAATTAGGTTTATTTACTGATTATCCCGAATTTAATTTAACCCCGTAATTATAATTTCATCAAAGGAATAGTCCTAATTGATTTCCATTTCAAGAATTATATCAAAACCATCAAATTTTCATCTTTGATCCATAGTTTTCATGGATGTTTATCTCTTCTAATTCAACATGGATATTACACTCACTAATTGGAACAAGAATTACACTTGCCTTAATGTGTAGGTCTGATCCTTTGGAGAACATATGTGTAGGATATCCCCTCCTCTTTTTCGGTCACTGAGCCAGTGGTGGTGCAAGGTGGTTGTCCCTTAGTTTGCTCTCAAAACCTCTTCCTCTCCTTGGAAAAAAAAAACCTCTCACTCTCCTCAAAGACCTTTCCTTTGTTTTTAGGTGAATGAACCTAAGTTTTCTAATCTCTTCAATCATATAATAAAACCCAATTTTAGTATGTACTATTCACCTCCCAAATAAAATTACCAAAATACCCCGGGGTGTACTTTTGGTTCCCAATTGACCCGAGACCTAAATCAAACCCCCGAATAGACTTTTCTACTTATTTTGACCCTTCCGGACTCAACGGTGCACTCGAAATGACCATTTGGATGACATGGAAATAATTTACTTTTCATTCATTAATAATAGTCCCGACACCACTCATACACGTATCCCGACTTAATTTCCATAATTCCCGTATTATTCACTCGCGACCATATAATCATATACTACTTTTAATCACTAAGTAATATTCAATATCAATCCAATATTACTTTATTCTCTAGTAATATTCAATCCGAATTAATTCAAATTATTATTCATAATTAATTCCAATTAATCCCCATTTTACTTTTAAATAATCTCATATTAAAAGTCATTAAAATTACGGGGTATTACAACCAGGCACCATGAAAATATTCCAAGCTACTTCTAGAGCTAGATGTTTTATGCTTTCGTGCAAGCATAAAGCATAGAGCATTGGGCGCTTCCGTTGATACAAAAAATTATCCACCTATGTGGACCAATCAGATGTGAACACCTGTCCTCCAGTGTGGCCAAAATTCTAATCAACAGATAGTAGCTCGGTAGGCATGCTGACCAATATAAAAAATGCCGACCATCAATACTAGTGAAGCGTCACCATACCAAGGGGCTTACCACATGTGGTTCATACAAATCATCACATTCATTATGCGCGGGTGTAAATACTTGAATGTATAAAGGAATTCCATCCCTTGATATTCTAACCCTTAATCTTCGGGTCATTATAAATACATTGTATCCCCTTCATCAAGGGCAAGGTAGAACGGATTCTAAGCTATTCTTATTGACAAGAGTACCTAGTTTTCTGTAACCTCTGAAAATAATACTATAACAGTGGACATAGGCTTTCTTACATACCAGAACCACTTTAAAAACCTCGTGTCTCTCTTTTATTTAGCATTGCAATTATATATTTTATCTGTGATTATAAAATTCGATCAAGTCCAGTTTTTTGCATCAACAATCATCACATTTAAGACGAAGGTAAAATGACCTAGAGGACATATCGTTTTATTAGTTATGAAACCAAAAGTGATGAAAAATGTTTTTTCAAATCTTATGGTGTGTTTGTTTTTGACACCACAAAATGTTGTAATTTATTTTTATGTGAAAAACCTTACCAAAGAGAACCATTTGGAAAAAACTAAAATAAATAAAAAAGAGTAAAAACTAAAATAAAAATAAAAAAAAGAGTAAAAATTTGATAGCTTTGCTTTTTGCGTATGTCGTTGTTCAAAGCCAAGTTAGTCAAAACCATGAATTACCTACGAAATATAGCAATCTAAAGTGTAGAGGTAAGTAATGGTATCAATCTACTTCCTAGGGAGTAAGCTAGAGACAAATTCAATTGTAATTCACTTTTTATTTTCTTTTTGTGTTTTTTTCACTTTTCTAATTTTTTTTTAGCTTTTGCAATATTAAAACAATAGGGTGAGGTGAGGTGAGGTGAAATAAGACTAAACTAAACTAAATGTGATATGATAAAAACTAACTAGAAAATGACTAAAATGGAAAATAAAGCCTAACACTAAAATAAAAGATAAAGTGAGATAAATAATTGTGAGAACAATCAAGGAGTGGGATTACACCACAACTTTTAGCTATTCTAATTAATTAATTTAATTAATTGAATTCTCCGAAATTAATATCAAAATTACAAACCAACTCTCGTTGCAAATGTAATTATAATAGTAATCTTTTAGAATGTTAAGTTTAACACCCCACAACTCTAGAAAAATAGATCCATGCTCATTTTAATTAATCACCCGCTAGGATCGATCAATTAAAATTTATGTCAATCTTAGAAAATAAATTTAGAGTTGAAATTCAAGTTATAATAGCCCACTTAAGAAACCCCTATCTCTAGTTCGAATCTAAAATGGGTATTATAACTAGAATTTCGATTTTCTCTCGAAAATCATTTACCCTCTCTCGAGGTGTAAATCTAAGGGTGAGGGATCAAAATTTACATTCAAAGGAAAATTTCAAGTAATCAAACTAATTAAACTAAAATAACATCAAATAAGGGTTTCCTCCCACCCCTTGAAAGGGGATTTAGCCTAACATGATATGAAATTTGACAAATTAATAATCAAGGCTACTAAAATAAAATAGAAGGGAATAGAACAAGCAAACCAAATCTCTTAGAGAAAGTTGAACTCTACTCTTCCAAATTGAAGCATACAATCCCTCCAATTGATCATCCAAATGATTTGAAATTAAATATTCACTCAATTAACTCTCTTACAATATTTAATCTCACAAATATCTAAAAAAATAAAAAGAATAAAATAAACTATTTACAAATATTTCTACCTAATTTATTATAACCTAACTCTCTACTTTTCTCTAGAATTTTCTCTCTCTATTTGATGATGAGTTCCTCAAATGGGGTCTTGAGTCTTCTTTTATAGTAGATGCATGACACACATGGGGCTAAGAGGTATTTTGGGTAGACAAATGTGCAAGTGGGTGTGTAAGGTATTGGGTGAGGGTTTATTTAGGAATTTAATGGAGGGTGCATGTGGTTTGGGTGTGAGGTCATGATAGTGGGAGAATGAGGGTATAAAAAATCTGATTTGGTATAAGTGATATTTTTGGGTATTGAGTAAAATAGGTAGTTGGGGGGTATTTGGGTAAATGGTTTTAAAGGGGGAATAAGTGAGGTATTAAGACATGTGGCTTATTATTGAGTTTGGCTTTGGTGTACACGATTTTGGCATTTGTGGGATTGTCTTTGGGGATATGGGAAATGGATTTTCATTTTGAAAATGGGTAAGGAGTTGGAAAAGGGTTATGGCCGGAGGTTGTGGATCCGGGTTGGATGGTCGGAGTTTGGGCAGACCCGGAAATGGGGGTCGGGCTTTGGTGATGGCTGGTGCGGGTCGGCTAAGCAGGTGGTGCAAGTTTGGATGTGATTCGCCGGCGCCAGTAAGGGGGTCGACGGGGCTTAGGGTCGGAGTTTGGGGTGTTTCCGATTGGGGGTTGTTGGCCGTAGGGTCGCCGCCGGGAGGTAGTCAGGTTCCTGAAGAGAGGTTGGCAGTGAGGATGTTGGGTTTGGAAAGGGGCTGCGAGGAGAGAGAGGGGCCCGTCGGCGGTGGCAGGGGGATCGCTGCGGCATCGGAGTTTGGTGTGGTTGATGTCGCTGGTGGTTATGGTTCAGGAGGTATAAGGTTGGAGGTTTGATTTGGTAATGGGGTAAATAGAGGAGAGAGAGTGAGATGGTTTATGTGGTGGGGAAGATGATGATAGAAGGGATAAGGTGTGGTGGGGTGTAGGGGGATAAGGGTGATGCTTAAGGATTTGTTGGTGTGTATGTGAATGTGTATGGAATTTGTGTGTGTGTGTCATTTGTACACCTAAAAAAATAAAATAAAATTAAAATTAACTAAAAATAAATAAAATAAAACTAATAAAATTAAAAATCTAAAAATTAAATTTCTATTCTAAAAATAAAATAAAGACTCAATTAAAAATGAAACTAAAAAGAAATAAAAATCAATAAAAATAAAATCTAATAAAACTAAAATTAAAATCCTAAAAAGAAAATGTAAAATCAAATAAACTAAAAATAAATAAATCCTAAAAAAATCTAATCACAATAAAAATAAAACTAAAACTAAAAACTAATAGAATTCAAAATTAAACTAAATAAAAAGAAATAGAAAATAAATCCTAGAAATTCTAAATAACTCTAAAATAAATCCTAAAATTAAAACGACTAAAACTAAAAATCTAAGAAAATAATAAAAGGGCACAAACAAACACACACGGGCTTTTGGGTAAGTTTAGACTAGGCTAGGGTTACGGGATAAGGGAATTAACTCCAATTTAACTGCAAATTGCTTGGAAATATAGCTTTTGACACCGCAACTGCAATAAAGCCTGCATACTGAACAATTAAGCGCATAAGACCCATATTGTCGAGTATTAGCAACTAAAGTACGTCTATTTGAGATAGAAATTGTACAGTTTTGGGTGCTTATCACCATGTCTGATTATTGAATTAGAGATCGACATACTCGGTGTTGTCTCATTAAATTCTTCACTATAAAAAATTAACAGGAAAAATATAGTTAAAGGAAAAAAGAGTACAACACACGTATCCCAAATAACATGTTTTCTAATCCTCCGCCGATAAGATTATCCACCTCATTGGGACACTTTTCCCATTGTTAGGGGGAGAGAATAATGCACCTCAAGTACGAATTGTTCCTGTAGATTAATTCGTTTATGAGGAATGGAGAGAATTATCGTGAAATACTTCCACTTTGTCTCATATAATCCCCTATACAATTCAATGGAAAAATGAGGTACAAATGATATTGTAATATCAAGTGGTAACAAATGTTAGATTCATTTAATGTTGCAGGAAAAATGACCAAGTCACATGTATTAGTTGCATAAATGTATACTAGAGTCATTTCCTCAAGAGGACTAAATTAAAATTCGAAAGAAAATAAATATGTTTCACATCAGAAGCATGGCAAACCTATAGGTATTAACTACTTGGGTCCATATTTTAAAATTATATAAAATCAGGTCTAAATGACGCTCCTAGGGAGGTTATACATAAATCTCTCTTAGAGAGGTTATGAACTAAAGATCCACATTATTTACAAACCTATAAAATGTTATAGCCATTGAATTGACACAATTCCTTAAAGTGATTATAAAAACCCTGAATCAGGCGAATGTACCAAATAACAATGAGATCTCTATTTTTATACATATGGAAGAGAAATGTGGGATTGCCAAAAATAATTATCGATGACATAATATATGTTGAAGCTAAACGAATCAAAGGGTGTTGATAATATAAATTTATCTATTATAATTAAATGTAGACAAAGAAAATGTTGGCTAAAATGGGAAAATGCTACGATCACATAATTTGAGTCTTCCAAATAAATGTGGTGTATGCGAACCTGTAGTATATACCCCTTTAAACATTAACCTTAAAAGTTAGGGATGGGTGTTTATATGACAGCAAAGTGCTAAAATAACTAAACAATGCATGAGTTATGGCATAAGATTTCCTACGATAATCGAGACTGATTATGTACAAACATGTCTTCCCATTACAACCATAAATGATTTTTAATTATCTAACTAGCTTAGAAGTTTATAAAAGGTATTAGATACAATACTTATAACTATCATAACTAATTATTTATATGGGACTTAGACAATGAATACATGTGAAAATTCCAAAAGGATTTGATTTTCATAAGGCAAAGCCAAGGAGTACGTACTCAATTCGATTAAAACGTTCATTGTACAAAAAAATCCGAAAAGATGAAGGTAAAATTATCATAGAAAATACTTAATTGGGGAGGGTTATGGACATAATAATATTTTCCAATTTGTCGTTATACAAATATAATTAAAAGAATTTTATCCCGAAGATCTTAATAAAAATGGGAAATACATATAGAATGAATTTTGAGATGAAAAGCCTAGGAAAAACTAAGTTTTATCTCGTCCCGTGGATCGAGAGAAATTCTAGTGGGATTTTTTTCATCAGTATAATTATACAGGAATTTCTTAAAATTGTTTAATGTGGAAAAAGCACGCCTACTAAGTACCCTTATTGTTGTATTGTTTTCTAGGCTTTAGACATAAAGAAAGAGCCATGTCATCGTAAAGAGGAAGGTAAGGGAACATTGTGTGCACAAGTACCCTATTTAAGTGCATTCAATGAACTATTATACTTGGCACAATGCATTGAACTGGACATCTCATTCTCTGTCAATTATATTGCTAAATATAGTTCTGAACTAATCAAAAGGAGTTTGATTGATATCAATCATTACCTAGCATATCTATGTCGAACTAGTTACATGAATTTATTTTATTCTTATAATATTGACGGTTCTAAGTTTATAAGGTATACTGATTTTGGATACATTTGATCCTAATAAAGGCTCATTTTGTATAAGTTATATATTTCTTAGTGGTAATACTGTTATTTCTTGGTGTGACACTAAACAAACATTAGTAGCTACTTCTTCTAACCACTTTGAACTTTTACCTCTTCATGAAGCTAGTCGTGAATGCTGAAATATTTAATTAAATATATTCATGAATCTTTTCAATTGTCTCCCATTATAGACGTTCTTAGTACAATATATAAAGACAATGTAACATCCACAGTCCAGTTTCAAGAAGAGTTCATCAAGGGAGACTGAACTAAGAAAAATTTACCAAAATTTTTCTTCACTCACAAGAGTGACACCTCGCCTATTTTAATACCTGTTTATCAGGCATTTATTAAATTAAACATGAATCATATTTGATTTCATTCTTAACATCACTATCGAGAACCAATTTAATTACTAATAACCTATTATTCGCGGTGTTAAATTTTTAAAACTTAATGACTTGAATTATTAAAATCATTCAACCATCTAAATCACCAATCCAACAAACGAATAAACGTAACCAATTTAACTAAACATTCACCATAAGAAGAGACTGAACTGATGACTTAAAATATATTAATTAATCGAATAACTCTCGGTAAAACCAAATACAATAGTCCACTTATACGGAATAAAGTAAAGTTTGAACCATGTATGAAATATTTAACTGGGCGACATGACCGTAATAGAAACTGAAGTAAGCATTTTATCTAAATAATAATGATAGAAGAGTATAATTAAACCCTGCAATCCTCCACAGTTGCTACAATATCGTCTGACCGGAAGGACAACTAAGTCTGGCGTCCCTATGGATGAGAACCTAAAAGGTTTTTTTAAAAAAAAATTGATACGGGTTAAAGCCTAAAACCATTTGAAAATATTTTGCAAGTGCTCAAAATGCAATAATGAATATGCAGTAGAATTATTCATGTTTATATGGTGTCTCGCTCGCATGAGATTTTTCTCGCCCCTCATCTATAGTGGGCACCTAACGCATATATTTTAATTTCGTAGTTATTCTACCCCAAATAATTAGTTTATTCACTTAACTTAGCCTCACACACTAAACCTATAGTCCAACCATGCTATATGTATTTTACTTTTCTATGTGTCTTACTTAGCTATCACGTAAGTTATATCATTATAACTCTCCATTATAATCTTATTGCTAAGCAGTTCACATAAATGTACAGCAGTTATAATTTCAATTATCACACATTCATTAAATCCGCCTATACATATAGCACCCATTTATACGTATATATACATATAATCCCCGAGTTGTCCTCCCGGATGTATATAATTTACTGTTCACATATTCATTTAGTGCACATATACATATAACACTCTTTTATACGTTTATACATAGCATCCCCGAGTTGTTCTCGCGAATGCATTCCCTATTATGGTATCAGGCTCCGGGTATGTCACGTACCACTCCTGAGCCACCGGGTTGGAATCTCACCACCGAACCCAAATCGTAAACTCATAAACTGAAGGTGTTCATAGACATACAGTCGTGGATCATAGCCATACCACATTATCCCACTAGACTCTAAACTCACATACATGGGTTATTCAACAGTCCTATGACCCGGGGAATCAACCCAACACCTATTGGTCATGCCAGGGTGGGGCGTCCACTACGCACAACCTCGAACGATAACAAATCTAGAGTGGGTATGTTCACGTATATCAGTTACACATAGATATATTCATATATACATACAACCACCTTCGGTATGTATACATATACATATAACTGACTAATCGTGCATATATCACTCATACCACTAGCCCAAAAATCTTGAGTCTTCCCCAACTCCCAATTTATCAAGTCTTCACTTACTTATTTTCATTCAATGATCTCATATTTCTGGATACAAAGTTATTCTACTCAAACCTATAACCTAATTCTTTTCGAAATTCCAACTCGATGTTCATAAGCATTAACCCGAGTGTTATTCCCTTAAAACACCTGTAACACATACCCAAACTTTATTCCCGTCTAACCTAAGGTAGATTATCATCCATTCTATTGATTCCCAAAAGTTCTAAGTCATCTATTGAACTCCATAAGCAAATTCGAACCCTTAACGTCCCATGAAAAATCATCAAACAAAAGATGAGGTAGCCCTGCCCAACGAATCAGTTCATGTGGTTACCTGAACCGATTCGATTGGCGAACCTGTTCATTCTTGCCCAGCAAACCGGTGCGATTCCCTTGAGCAGTAAGCCAAATTTTAACGAGTTTCTTCTTCCTCCCATCAACCATATGAATATCCAACATCTTTCAAACCTAAAACATAAATTTTCTATCAACCCTAAATGTAATAATACAGGTTTTTACATCCAAATTAACCTGAAAGCATATCAATTCATGGGATTAAGAATTGTTCATCAAGAATCATTCACTTCCTCAATCCTAATTCAATATCTCACCATTTCACATATCAATTATTAAAGATTGTATATTTATAACATAACTAATATCATATTGAACATGGGATTACATTCAAATTGTTTCTTGATGAAATCACTCCCAAAAGTCCCGTCTTACATGTCAACCCCACTTAAAAATTTGTGTTCTTACACCAAAATTATTTATGAAATATTGAAATCACATCAATAATTAAAGAAATATAGACACTTACCTTGTAACTCATAAAGATTCTAAATTTTGTTATGATCTCCTTTATGTAATGATCTTGTGCCCGGAATGCTAGATTATCCTCTTGGATCATTCCTCCTCACTTTTTCTTGGATTTTCCTTTTCTTTTTTGTCGTCTCTAAAATCCTAAGTCTTTTGGATGGTGGGATGGTTGCCCACTCCATCCACACTCCCTAGATTTAACCTCAATCCCAAAATTAGGTTAAGCCCCATGTGTAAAATGACTCTAATGCCCTTATACGAGTCCTATTTAGTCTAAAAAGTCCCCGAAACCCGATTACAACCCTTGGATTATTAATTTTGACTATTTAAACCCATTTTAGATCATTGGCGCACTCAAAATCACCATCCGAGTTATCAAACAATAACTTTTGCATCTAATTCTCAATACGAACCTACCCGCGCATCCCAAATGAGATACCATCAAACCCGTCGATTTTACTCACATACGACATAATGTAAATTAACATGTTTTCATTTACTTATCACACAACTAAATATAATATCATGTAAATATTAATCCCTATAATCGCTAATTAACATTTATTTCAGTCACCTTATTTCTCATATTAATTAAATTACGTGTACACGTGTAATTTAAAATACTCTAAAAATATGCGGTGTTACATACTTCCCTCGCCTACACACAAAAGAATTTCGTCCCTCAAATTTGGATATACCAAGTACCAAGAGCTTCGTATACTTATCCCACATGGCATCCTCACGTTCCAACTCAACTCACAATAGGATTGTGATGCCCTACTATATACATACTAACGGTACCATATTGGTCGAAGTCCTACTCATTACGACCTAAAAATAGCGACATGTCTCTTATATTAATTTTATGCCGATATACTACGTCATTCCTAAGGTCTACCCTTGATGATGTCACACAAAACATATTGTGAATAGAATGAACATATACACCACTAGCTCTATCATCTCAATAATGAGGAAAGTCCCCACATCACTAAGTGCCAACCTCCCTCCTCCCTAAATCGTATAACTCCCTTTATGGGAAACACCTACAGTAATACCTGGCCACTCACGTCAGACTTTAAAAATCTTTGGCTCGCGATGACGTAACTCTTCTAACACTCCTGCACTACCTGAAAATAACTCCTGATTAACTCAATCCTCGCCGACGTACCCTGAATCGTGTCCAACCTAAAAAGCTTGTTATCCCCACCTCTAACCATCCAGAGGGCGGATGAAAAGGTCTCCTATACAGATCCTCAAAGGCTCCACGACAATAATGAAATGGTATAAGTTATTACATGCAACTCTACCAATGGTAATTTCTCCTCCTAATTACCTTAGAAATCCAGAATACACATCCCTAGCATATCCTCCAACATTTTAGTCACCCCTCCCGTCTCTCCATTGATCAACAAGTGATACGCCTTGTTCAACGCAATTTCATCCCCATTGCCTCCGGATAACCCTACTAGAGGTGGGACACAAGGACCTTATCTTGATCCACAATAATATTGGGCGGCACCTAATGCCGGCTCATTCTCTTTCTTCAATGAATTGTTGGGTACATTGATCGATCGTATAATACACCCAAATTAACAATAACTGCTTCATCTCGGTCAACCGATCCCAAAAGCCCAAAGGAAATATCGACCTCTTCGCAACGTTGTTAACCCAAAATGGACACCACCGATCTCCCCATCTATTTTGACACTGAATAACCAAGTATTGCAAAACTCTAGTTGATCGCTTAGGTTCAACCTTTTCTATCTAAAGAGTGGTGCACATGGAGACAAACTTTGCTACGTCTGCCTCCTTAATAACCCACACGGCTGGTATCCCACATTATGTGGTTCATCTTACTCCCACTCTAGGTATACCAAAAAAGACCCATGTGTCTGCTCCAAAACTATACACTTCTAGGGACCTTCTTATCTGGTAAAATTAACATGCTATTAGCCACCAATTGACTGAGTACGACTTTCGCTCTATTTCTCAAAACTTTTTGTTCCTCCCTTGGGAAGAGAGATTCCTTTCCAATGTCTTAAGATTCCTTTAAACCATCTCGTGTGATATCTCCCCTTGTTATATATTCAGACTATCTTCTTCCTGTAAGAAGTTCAGTCCACCTTACTATTCCAACTCTACTGCTAACTGCCATATAGTGATACGGCTCAACACGTTTATTTCCATGTTGCCTTATCTCGAACGATACTGAATATTGAACTAACCAGGGTGCCCATACACCCTATACCCCATATATATCTATACAAATATCACAAATATACCATACACATCTCAACATAGATCATGCATGCCCTGCATGACTATTCAATAAAGGTAGGCTTGCTTACTGTTGATACTAAATTTAGTCTGCTGACATGGATCAATAAAGTGAAGACACGTGGCAGTCTACGTGGCAACAACAAACACTTCCGAGGAACTCACACGCTCCGAGGAACCATACTACAACGAGGAACACTGTTTCCCCGAGGAACTCATACGCTCCGAGGAACGAGAATTCTTCGAAGGAACTCTTGAGCACCGAGAAGCTTAGGCGGTCAGAGCAACTCAGGCGGTCCGAGCTGCACCTCGAACAAAGCATTAATAGCGGGATAACCAACAGTTTGACTGTTCATTAAATGCTTAGCATTCAGACGTATACGCTTAAGGAGCATTGAATGTATCACCCTTTCATATGTACATCATTTAATGTATTACCTTTTCACATTACAACCCCAGGGCTATAAATACATTATACAATCCTCATTGTAAGGGGGATCGGAATTTCTTGAGATAATTTGTAATCGAGAATTCCCATACAATCAGCAATACCATAACAGTGGACGTAGGCCATTCTTATAAGGCTGAACCACTTTAAAAATTCTTTGTCTCATTTATTTATCTGTGATTGAATAATTAGATATGATCTAATTTTTTACATCAACGGATTGGCGCCGTCTGTTGAAAACGACTGGTAATATCGTTTTTCCATCAAAAACAATCCATCACAAATGGCTGATATTCCAGAATCAAGCAATCGAAACGCTGGAAGCCCTCCAAATCCATCTGCTCCGCCAAATATTCCAGATCTGGCTGGAATAATGACAAATATGGCTCAGGGCTAGATCGTCATGCAAGAAACTATGCGTCAACTCATACAAACCCTCTATGGCGGTGCACCAACCCATTCAAGACCACGAAGTATTCAAAGAAATACACGTGCATCTTCTTCACGTACTAGGCGTACCAATTCATATCGCAATGAGGAGTCTAAAGATTTTTCTTATCAACCTGGACGAACTTCGTCAGTGCGAGCCACAGATACTGAACAACGTATCACTCTCTCTCTAGAAAGGACCAGTGCGCTAGAAAGATTAAGCAGAGTATCTCCTTTCGATCGATTAGGTCCTAAGAGGAGTAAAAGTCCTCCTAGAGCCCCATCGAGGAGTTTTCGACGACCATCAGATTTAAGGGAAGGATCTGCCCAGTCGCGACCAGCTGCTCGTCAAGATAGATCCCAGGAAGCCACCTCAACGCAATCAGCTGCTCGAACCAATAGGCCCGAGGAAGGAAATGATGCATGGAAAGGCTCTATTCAAAGGCTGGAGGATAGATTGGGGGAAATGGTTAAAGCTAAGAACCCCCTACAACGAACCTTTGTTCGAGGAACACCTTTTGTCCAGGCCATTGTAGATTTTCCAACACCATCAAAATTCAAAGCACCTGTTGTGACCCCCAAATATTATGGAAAGACTGACCCTGTCCTTCATATAGAACAATACCAAGCTGCAGCCAACATCTATGCTGTTCCAGATGAGATGAGATGCAGGGAATTCTCAGGAACTCTTACCGAATCTGCTCAAATATGATATAATAATCTTTCTCGGGGTAAGATCTCAACTTTTCTTCAACTGGCCGAGTTATTCATTGGGAATTTTTGTTTTGGGGCAAAACCAGTTAAACGAGTAGCACATTTGTTAAGTGTTAGACAAAAATCTAGTGAGAGCACCAGAGATTATATAACTCGTTTTAATAACGAGAAACTTGAAGTCATTGATTATGAGGAGAAGACAACGATTACTGCTTTGATGAGTGGACTACTGCCCAACAAGTTGTACTATACTTTGGCCAAGGATCCACCTAGAACCATGTCAGACCTGATGGGAAAAGCGTCCAAGATTATGAATGCCGAGGAGGCTATGGCTGCGAAGAAGAATATGGATGCCAAAGAAAGCAAGGTGGAAGGCGATAAAGCTAAGAAGAAAGAGCATAAGAACAATGGTAATGACAAACATTCAAAAAACAGGTCGATATGGGATGTGATGAAGAAATATGATAATTATACTCCCTTGAATAAGGATATCAACCATGTTCTGGAGGAAATCAAGAACAACGAGGAACTAAACTGGCCAGAGAAAATGAAGGCAGACCCTGATAATAGAAATAAGGCGAAGTATTGCGAGTTTCATAAAGATCATGGCCATATGATAAAAAATTGCATAGCTCTTCAGAATGAGATTGAAACACTTATCAAACGAGGAAAGCTGGCAAAGTACGTTGATCGTGGAGGCGAAAGAAGGAACAACGACCGAACAAGAGAGAGGTCTAGATCTCCTCGTTGAGCAGAGGAGAACAAGAAAACAAACCATGAAGTTGATCCAGAAGATGACCCCGATCTTCCCAAAAGACCAAGGCAGCCAGAACGTGAGGTATTTTAAATACGCTTTGGGTCATTTGACTGTAATGTTATAACAGGTGGAGATGCAAGAGGAGGAGACCTTACTGCCGAGAGAAAAGCTTACCTCTGTGAGGCTCAAGCTTGCTCGTACATTCAACGAATAAATCTAGCCGAGGAGGATCGCCTGAGAAAGGTGAACAAAGAGAAATTGGTTATTGGTTTCTCAAAGAATGACCTCGCAGGTGTTCTATATACTCATGATGACCCATTGGTGATCAAAATGAGGATGAAGGAAGTAATAATTTCAAGAGTACTGGTCGACAATGGTAGCTCGGCAGACATCATGTTCTACTCGTGCTTCGATAGTTTGAATCTAAAACTATCTCAACTGGAGCCTTATCATAGACTCATCCTCGGCTTTGCTGGCAAGAAAGTATTTCCACTTGGGACGATCAAGTTAGATATATTCATCGGTACATGGCCTGCTTGTCGGACAGAAAGAATACGTTTTTTCGTGATGGATAAGAATGTTCAATCATCATACAATATCGTCATGGGAAGAGTAGGATTGAAGAAGTTCGAGGTTGTACCTTCTACAGTGCATCAATGCCTAAAGTTTCCAATAAATTTTGGAGTAGGAGTTGTGAAGGGTGACCAGAAAGTAGCTCGGGAATGCTATTATTCATCCGCCGAGCAAGAGAAATAGGAGGAATCAAGGAAAAAGACTACTACTTATCAAGTGAAAGAAGGGGCAGAAATTGAAACATTGGATCCCAGAGATGAGTCGCAACTCGTGAAGGGTCAAGTGGTGGAAGCAACTGAAAACATCATTCTGGACGATGAGCACCCTGAACGGACTACTCAAGTAGGTTCGTCGTTGGAAGCCTCACTAAAACAGGAACTGATAACTTTCCTTAGAAGTAGAAAGCAAACTTTTGCGTGGACTCATGAGGATATGCCCGGAATAGATCCAAACTTCTTATGTCACGAACTCAATGTGAATAAGGAAATCAAGCCAGTGAAGCAGAGAAGAAGAGTGTTCAGCCCCGAGAAGAATCAAGCTATACAGGAGGAAGTCGAGAAGCTCCAGAAATCCTGCTTTATTGAAGATGTTAAATATCCGGACTGGTTAGCAAATGTGGTGATGGTTAAAAAGAAGAACAACAAGTGGAGGATGTGTATGGACTTCACCGACCTCAACAAAGCATGCCCAAAGGATCACTTTCCATTGCTCCGAATTGATCAACTAGTAGATGCTACCTCGGGACATGAGCTGCTGAGTTTCATGGATGCTTATTCTGGCTACAATCAGATTAAAATGAAACCTGAAGATAGGGAAAGTACTTCTTTCATTACCCCTAGGGGAACTTATTGTTATAATGTTATGCCTTTTGGTTTGAAAAATGCAGGTGCGACATATCAGAGGCTGATGAACAAAGTCTTTGCTGAACAAATCAGTTGCAATGTGGAAGTCTATGTTGACGATATGCTGACAAAGAGCAAGAAAGCTGCCGATCATCTAGTTTACTTAAGTCAGACTTTTGATCAACTAGATAAATATCAAATGAAGCTGAACCCGACGAAGTGCATATTTGGAGTACGAGAAGGCATGTTTCTTGGGTATATTGTCAATCAACGAGGCATTGAGGCAAATCCTGAAAAGATCAAAGCTCTATTAGGGCTGCGATCTCCAACGACGAAGAAAGAGGTGCAAAGTCTTACAGGACGAGTAGCAGCACTCAACAGATTTGTATCACGAGCAACTGATCGATGCCTCCCATTCTTCAAGACACTCTGAAAGAATTTTGAGTGGAATGATGAATGTGAGAATGCTTTTCAAGACTTGAAAAAATACTTGGGAGCACCTCCATTGTTATCCAGGCCAATAATGGGAGAAAAATTGTACTTGTATCTAGCAGTATCGGAGAATGCAGTCAGCTCGGCATTGATAAGAGTAGAGAATAGAGTATAAAAACCAATCTATTACACAAGTAAGGCCTTCCGAGGAGCAGAGATCAGATATCCAAGTCTGGAAAAGTTAGCAGTGGCGCTGATTGAGGCGAGTAGGAGAATGATGCCATACTTCCAAGCTCATACTATAGTCGTATATACTGATATGCCGTTGAGACAAGCCCTTCATAAACTAAAAAAATCAGGGAGATTGATGTACTGGGCAATAGAGCTCGATGAATACGATATAGTCTATGAACCCAGATCATCGCTTAAAGGGCAAGTTGTAACGGATTTTATAGCAGAGTTCACTTATCCTGATACCCCCGAGGAGCAAAAGTTGCTCGTTTATCAACCTGTGGATGTTACAGGATCAACAAACACAAGCTCAAACCAACTCCGGTTGGTAAAAGAGCAAGTGGATGTTACGGGATCATCAAATTCGAGCTCAGACCAACTCCGGTTGGTAAAAGGGCAAAAAAAGATGATCGACGAAGAGCGAGAAATATCAGGGAAAGATGAAAGGAAGCAACAAATATTTCATCGAGGAACACTGTCAGATCAGAAGTTTAAAGACGAGTTACTTATATGGAGGCTATATGTAGATGGCTCATCTTGCACAACAGGCAGTGGGGCAGTAATAGTTTTGAGCACTCCGGATGAGGTCGATATGGAATACGCCCTACGTTTCCAATTCAAAGCTTCCAATAATGAGGCTGAGTATGAGGCTATGATTGCAGATCTTAATTTGGCAAAAATTATGGAGGCGCAGCAGATTATTGTCTTCAGTGATTCTCAATTAATCGTAAATCAAATGTTAGAAATATATGCAGCCAAAGGAGAATTAATGATCAAATACCATGAAAAGGTGATGGAGTTGGTATCAGAATTTGCTGCTATTCAGCTGGTCAGAATATCAAGAATGGAGAATGTAAGAGTAGATGCCCTAGCTCTATTAGCATCAGCTACTCGTACCGAGCTACGAAGAACAATCCCAATTGAAGTTTTAGCTGGTCGGAGTATAGATGAGGATTTGGCGATGAACTTTATCACCCTTGATTTAGGACCATCTTGGATAGATCAGGGCATATATTGAAGAGGGAGAATTACCAATTGACAAGCTCGCAGCCAAGAAATTGAAGTTTAAAGCTTCTCGGTATGTATTAACTAACTGTATTTTATATAGACGAGGAATTATGGCAGGATTGCAGAGATGTGTACATCCCTCCGAGGTGAAAGAATTGATTGAAGAGATCCATGAAGGGTCCTGTGGAGCATATGTAGCAGGTCGGACACTTTTGCAAAGGATGATGACGCAGGGATACTACTGGCCGACGATGAGGGCTGATTGTGTAGCCTATGCCAAAAAATGTGATAAGTGCCAGCGCTTTTCCTCCGTTCGAAGAACTCCACAAGCATTGTTGACACCCATCACTTCCCCTTGGCCATTTGCCATGTGGGGAATAGATTTAGTTGGACCACTGCCAACGACTAGAGGAAGGTTCAAATACCTCGTCGTCGCAGTGGATTATTTTACTAAATGGGTGGAAGCTGAGCCTCTCATTGATATGATGTACGAGAAGGTGTACCAATTTGCTTGGAAGAACATCATTTGTCGATATGGTCTTCCTCATGCCTTCATCATAGGCCATGGAACAAAATTTGATAACGAGGAGTTCGCTGCCTATTGCCATCAGTCAAACATTTTGAAGGTCCACTCAGCACCAGGCCATCCTCAAAGCAATGGACAAACTGATGTGACAAACATAACGCTGCTAAATGGCTTAAAGAAAAGACTGGATGATGCAAAAGCAAACTGGATCAACGAGTTACAGTCAGTACTGTGGGCTTACCGAACTACTCCCCGAGTAGCAACTGGAGAATCACCATATATGTTGGCATTTGGAAGTGAAGCTGTTATACCTGCCGAGTTGGGCCTCCCAACACACAGGGTACTAAATTTCAAATCCCCTGTCAACGACTTAATGAGAAGATTGGATTTAAACATGCTCGAGGAAGTTAGAGAAGAAGCAGCCATTAGAAATGCTGTTTACCAACAGCAAACAGCTTTGTTCTACAATAAGAGGGTGAAGAAGTGCGACCTGAAAGAAGGAGACTATGTGCTGAAGAAAGTAATTCAAAAGCATAATAAACTGGAAGCAAACTGGCATGGGCCATACCGAGTTACAGAAGTTGTTCGACCAGGAACTTACCGAATAACAACTTTAGAAGGGGAGGAGTTCAAGAATGCATGGAACGCAGAGCACCTACGCAAGTATTATCAGTGATGAATAAAATGAAGATATTATGCCGAATTCTTTCTTTTTATTGAAAGTTTTTCTGGGAATACTAGTGCTATACACTACTCGGCAAAGCTCAGGCTACTCAATTTTTTTCTCAAAAATGCCAACTAAGGTTGGTCGAGAAACCTATATTCCTCCGGGAAGTAAAGCTACCAATATTCCTCCGGGAAGTAAAGCTACCTATATTCCTCCGGGAAGTAAAGCTACCAATATTCCTCCGGGAAGTAAAGCTACCAATATTCCTCCAGGAAGTAAAGCTACTTATATTCCTCCAGGAAGTAAAGCTACCAATATTCCTCCGGGAAGTAAAGCTACCAATATTCCTCCGGGAAGTAAAGCTACCTGTATTCCTCCGGGAAGTAAAATTTGTATTCCTAAGGGAAATAAAACTATATGTTTCTCGGGAAATAAAAGTATTCCTAAAAATGCCAACTTATGTTGATTAGGAAATAAATATATTCTCGAAAATGCCAACTTGAGTTGGTCGGGAGGTAAAATTATTTCAAAAAGACTAACTATGGCTAGTCGGGGATAAAAACCCACTAACTGTAGTTGGTCGATAAGGAAAATTTAAAGTGATCGAGCAACATTTTTGATACTCGTAACTCTTTAATTATTACTAAGTTGGTCGAGAAACAAAATATTATTTTTATCAAATGACTACCACAAGTTCAAACTACTCGATAATAAGTTGATCGACAAACTACACAATATTGTTATCTTTTTATCAGATACACATGCACAAATGTAAAGTATTTTACAAGACAATAGCAAATAGAAATGAAAGTCTTTCATTAAATCCAAAGCAAATTACATTGATGATGAAATGAAAGTTACATTGATATTGAAATATATACTAACTATTACATCAAAATTCCTACTCTACTGGTCTTTTCCCCTCTGCTTTTGAAATAGGTTCCTCGCCAGCAGGAGGATCATTTAAAACAAGAGGAGAGTTTATGAAGTTAAAATCTTTTAACATCCTGATATTCATCATGGATGGTCGATCTAGAAGGTGCTCGGGATGAGATAATTAAACACTTGAATGGAGATTGTAGTCACCGAGATACTTGGAAATTAAGCATCGAGGAATGGCCCGAGCAGGGATCCAACTCATATCAAGTTTGAATGGTGGCACGGGTAGGTCGAGCAGCCCAGGATCATGATAGTCCCACAAGTAATGACCCTGTTCGAGTTGCAGCACACCTAAGGCATTCAACCAGCCTTGCTTGTAGCCCTCATTATTGGCATTCTGGATATGATCGTCCAAGTGATAGAGAGCTTCGTTGTATCCAGCCATCCAGAACTCCCTGAGCTGTTTGTGGAATTGATATGTTAGTCTTTCCAGTTGCTCGTGGAGATTTTTAATGAAGATCTCTTTATTCTCCAAGGAAGATTTCTGCGTGGAAAGTTGCTCTTCCAGGTCCCTGATCTTCTTTGACATTTCAGCCAACGCCTGGTTCTTCGCCATTAATTAAAAGGCCTGGTTCTCTAAGGCAGATTGAGTCCTCTGTTCCTCGACAGGAATCCGAGCTGCTCTTGCTCGCCCCCGAGGAGCTCTTGCTCGACCACGAGAAGGTGTAGAAGCGCCAGACCTCTTCAAGGTTTCCAACTCGTCCCTCAAGTTGGCGTTCTTGACTTTCAAGAACGAGAACCCCTCATCAGTCACTGGGATCAAGGCTTTTGAAGTAGAAGTTGCAGACTTCAACTGTGACAACTCTCTTTGAAGATTGTTGTTCTCTTGCTCTAATAATTCAGTTATTTGCCTGCATTCCTCGACCTCACCCTTCAGAGTTCTCTCCCTCACATCGTAGCCAGCAAAAAGTTTCTCGTAACCCTTGTCGGCAATGATCTGCTGGTACTTCTTCTCATAACCCTCGTGCAAGAGGGCAGTGGACTCTTTGTATTGTTGCTGAAGATCTTCGAGGGTGCCTTGGAGATCCTCGATCATGCCATAATAAGCCACATTATTGGCCACTGCTTGATCAAGAAGACACTTCATATATTGGTATGCTTCAACTGCTTGTTCAGAAACATCTTGACCGAGGATGTCGACGACTTGTGCTGCACTCAGATCTGTGTGACCAGCTTTAAAATAATCATTGCATTGTCTCAGCAGCTTGGTATCGTGAGCAGATAATAAGTCCATCCTATCCAGAAACTAGCAAAGGAAGAAAAAGCAATAATCAATAAGAATCAAGACAGAGTAATAGTATGAATAAGCACAAGTTCAAGTTTTATTATATCATGAAGATCAGAAGTACAAGGTTCAGAGTTACATATTCATGGTTACATTTGACAAAAGAAAAATATAAAGAGAAACCCGAACAACTCTACACCTTTTCCTTGTCTCCCAAAACCTTCTCGGGAGGTTGGGACGAGGAAGTAGGTTGCTCGGAGGGAATAGAAAGCTGATCGGGGAGCGCCAGCAGTTGCTCGGAAGAAGTAATGATTTGCTGAGGTTCCTCGGGAGCAGGCTGGATGGTTGGGGGATGATCTCCCATCACCATAGAAGACCCTTCGGAGGCAGCTTCGTCCTCTTCTTCTTCAGGAGTTGGAGGGGGACCAGGGATGTGTCGCTGGAAGAGCTCAGAATTTTCATCCACTTTCATCTCCTGCAGAGCAGCGACCCATCCATCCCTGAAGTACTTGAGGCTGCCATATTCTACTTGTGACATCATGGCAGCCAACCCCTTGTTCCACCCTTTGTCCTAGCCAGCACTAAAGGACTTCTTCACAGCCGTTTTCCTCTTCAACTTCTCCGAGGAAAGCTTCTCGGACAGCAGGTTATCAGCAGCTTTCAACTTTCTCTCAGCCTCCTCCTTCTGCCGATTTACCTCCCGAAGTTGAGCCAACTCCTCTTCAGCATTCTTGAGCTTCCCTTCGATCTCTTTATTTTTCCCCTCCAAGTCCTTTATTCTCCTCTCCAACTCCTTGGAGACCTCAACAACCTGAGCTTTTTCCTGCTCGGTGGAGGCAAGTTTGCTCTCCCAGATTGCCTTGTCAGTAGCATATTTCTGGCGAGAATCTTCCAAAGACTTCGTCAGGCCCGCCAGAGCTTCCTCCACACCAGATGAGGAGCTTGAGGTTTTAATTGCTTCATCCTTATTCAGAATTATATTGAAGCAGCTCGTCAACTGTGAAAAGAAAATGAAAGCAAGTCAGAAACAGAAATGACAAGGGAAATATGAAAAGTTCAAAGTAAGAAGACTTACAGAAGCAAGATGGCGAGCAGCCAATGAGGTAACCATGTCCTGAGAAAGGTTTTCCTCAGTACCTTGGACCTCGGTAATGATCCAAGACTTTACCGAGCTCATGGCAGAGCTCGTGGGAACAAAAGTTGGAACACCAGTTCCAGTAGCTGGGGGCTGAGTGATGGTGTCAGCCAAATTGACCGAGGAGCTCTTTTTCAGCTTCCTCGGGGGAACAGGGATTGATTCAACCAAGGAGGAGCCCTTGGTCGGTGATATGACAATCACCTCGCCTGGAGAAGCAGCCTTGCTCGAGGCTACTGGAGGCTTCTCGACAACCTTCACAACAGCAGCCGAGGAAGGTGCATCAACTTTCTTTGTCCCTTCTGGGACATCAATCTTACTTCTTTTAGCCTCTTCAGCACCAGAGGCAGGCTTCTCGAAGAGGGTGGGAGGTCTTCTCTTCTTCATCCTTTCACTCAAAGGAATGTGTGATTCAGGCGAGGAGCTGGTGGAAGCTGGTACTGGCTCTGCGTCACTTATCACCGGACGAGCAGTGAAAGAAGTGGTATAACTCTTGTACTACAGCAGATACGAAGCTGACCTAATGTGCTCGTCGGCAACACTCTGATGCAAACTCTAGATGAGTTTTAAGTGCCTTATATTTACGTATGCTTCCTTTGGACACTTTCTTTTGCTATCAACTGCAAATAAATAAAAATTAAAATATCAGTGGCACATTTTATCGAACACAAAAGAAGCATGATTTCAAAATATATAAATAAAATAAAAATAACCTATCCCATTGCCATAGGGAGGGCATCTGGGACCCTGATACACTTCATCTCCAGATAAAGGAGCATGTTGCCAATTTTTTATGACAACCCCATGCTCAAAATAATCCCTATTAGCATCTGGGAGATTGACTACTAAGGCCCTATTCAAAAATCTAGTTTTTAAATAAAAGGTGTTATCACCAACTGCCCATCTATAACAAAACATGATTTCTAGAATCCCTATGTGAGTTCCATGGATTTGATTTAACCTATGCACCCCCCCCCCCATTAACTATTCTCCATGTATTGGGGGCTATTCTTGCAGGAACAACGTCAAAGTATTAACAAAATTCCAGACATAAGGGATTGGGTGGAAAAGAAAATCCACACTCAGCAATAAAGAGACTGGGGAAATAATGTCCCTCGGCTAAACGAAAATAATCAGAAGGCTCAGAAAGCTCTTCCAGAACAACCCAGGAGGGAATAGAAAAATCAGAATGAAACTTATCAAGAGATTCAATAGGGTAAACCATGATGAATAAAAGAAATGAAGAAGAAGGAAGAAAATCTTACAGAAAAAGAGTGGATCTGATGACAACGGACGATGGAAGAGATGAATACACAGGAGAGAAAGAGACGATGGAAAACTCGAAAATACAAATTTGAAAAGGTAGAAGACGATGGGAGTGTATGTGAAGTTTAAATACCTTGCCTTGGGAAATGGTAAAGTAATGATTACAAAAAGAAACAATTACGCTACCGGCAACTAGAGGAACAAAAAGGGCGTGGCAATCGAAGCGAGAAGAAACGATTACGCTATCGGCGGTTAAAAGGATAAAAAGTACGCAGAGATCGAGGCGGTTGTGAAAATTCAAAAAATCCTGATTCTACGAATTTGGAAAGAGAAATAAATACAAGGGAAACACTCCTAAAAATCAGGAGGACTATTTAAAGCTATCATATTTCGAGAAAGAATGTTCCACACTCCTCAAATTTCGAACTATGAAACATTGGGGGCTTCTGTTGATACCAAATGTAGTCTGCTGACATGGATCAATAAAGTGAAGACACGTGGCAGTCTACGTGGCAACAACAAACACTTCCGAGAAACTCACACGCTCCGAGAAACCATACTACAACGAGGAACACTGTTTCCCCGAGGAACTCATACGCTCCGAGGAATGATAATTCTCTGAGGAACTTTTGAGCACCGAGAAGCTTAGGCGGTCCGAGCAACTCAGGCAGTCCGAGCTGCACCTCGAACAAAGCATTAATAGCTGGATAACCAACAGTTTGACTGTTCATTAAATGCTTATCATTCAGACGCATACGCTTAAGGAGCATTGAATGTATCACCCTTTCATATGTACATCATTTAATGTATTACCCTTTCACATTACAGCCCCATGGCTATAAATACATTGTACAATCCTCATTGTAAGGGGGACCGAAATTTCTTGAGATAATTTGTGATCGAGAATTCCCATACAATCAGCAATACCATAACAGTGGACGTAGGCCATTCTTATAAGGCTGAACCACTTTAAAAATTCTTTGTCTCATTTATTTATCTGTGATTGAATAATTAGATATGATCTAATTTTTTACATCAACACGTACCCTACTAATCAAGACTCAATTCTTCTCAAGATTGTCCCATTTATCAATTGGTGGCGCAAATGTTCCATGGTACTTTCTATATAGCACTATCTGGCTCCACTGGCCTTAAATTATATAATATCTCTTAGCTTAAAGTGTTATTTACACACGTGTAAAGGTTCATGCATGGGACGTCTCATAAGAAAAATCCAAACAAGGAACGCCCCGATACACTACTACTTAGCTTTGCCAATTATCAAGATCGGTAGGCCCAAAACACATTACCAGGACATTCAAAAATCTAATCCCCAAAAGTACAAAGTCTAATACTCAACTCCCATATATCTAAAAGAGTCATATAATAAGGCGTTCGCACTATCACTAAGTCCCCAATGCTAAATCAGTAACGAGCTCAATGTCTCGGCTCGGTAGTAACCCCGATATCCCCGAATCACATCAGTAAAGTCCCTACGCTCGAGGATCAAATATAACGAGACAACTATACTCTCTGAAGTTTCCACTCAAATATAATATAAATGCGGGCTTGATCCTCTGTCAGGAAAAGACACCGCAAAAACAACACATCCTACCCTAGAACAGTGAACACGATAACCATACTATAACAGTCCACCATTGCTCAAACGATCACTAACTAGTCTACACCCAGGATAACATCATAATCGCACCTCTCTAAGACGATTAGCTACATTAAAATATATCCTCCCAGTGTACACACTTGCTCCCCTACAGATGTAACTAATGAGAGCCCCGCTACCCAATGATAAATATATACTCATTATAGTAATATTGACGCTACATCCACTAAACCCATCTCATTCGCGAATCTATTGCTAACAAAATACTGTGATGCACCCGTGTCACACAAAACTCGCCCTATTTGCCCATGGATAAAAAATATACCTTCAATTTCCAATGGCACTAGTTATTCAACTAGTTCATGAATGTAATACTCATGCTCGAATCATACCAAAAATTGCTGCAGCTATTACCCCTGTTGAGTACCCTTCTCCTGTCCCTTAACTGGATGCATATGACCCTTCTCTCTACATATAAAACACCTACCCATGAAATACCCCCATCTCTGGCCATGTCGGGGCTCACCTGATCGGCCATGGTGGCCTCGACCCTGATGGACACCCCCATTATTACCTTGTCCCTCCCTGAATCCACCGTCACCAGGATGGAATCCCCTTGGTCTGAATCTCTTAGACGGATCCCCTTGTGATTCCCCACTAGTACCGTTATTACCAGTCTATCCCCGTTGTTTAGACTCCCTAACTCTCTTGGCTCCCTTCATATGGAAGCGATGATCTTGACAATGTAAAAGTGCGGTAGTGACGACATCGGCACAAGTCATCAAAGTAGGATTTTCCAATAAGTGAAAGACAGTTCTCCAAGTGAGTCCATCAATAAACTTTAAGGAACCCTTTCTCCTTCGTATCCACCTCGTCGAGCACGAAGTTTGCCAAATGATTGAATATTTCCTCATAATCGGCCACTGTTCGGCCCTCCTGTGATACGTCAAGAAATATCCTTCCCATCTCTCTCTGAATAGTTAATGGAAAGAACTTGCGATCAAACCACAACTAAAACTCTCTTATAGTCATTGTATCTCTCTCCTCAGACATGGTGACTAAGTCCCACCACTATAACATCGCTCCTACAAGCTTAAAAGTTGCCAAAATTTATTTATGAGTGTTACTGCACTCCATCATACGTAAATGCCTCCATATGTCCTTCTTCCATTGGCTAGCTACTACAATGTTTGCATTTCCCTGAAACTTCGATGGATGACCCTTCTAAAAAGCGCCTCTAACTCTCTCTTACTCTGATGGCACTAGGTGAGCTTGAATTGGCTCCACTGGCTACATTGGCTATACTTGGGGAAACTGTTATGCCATGGCAATCATCGTGGTATTAACTGCCTGAGCAATAATAATGGCGACCTCTGTTGCATTGACCGTCCCCTGAATAGTCTGCGGCTCCGATTGAGCCTCTCCTCCAGCGGCCCTCCTAGTGCCCCTACTAGTCGTCCTCTTCTGTTTGGCATCTGAAACCAAACCAAATTCATATAACATTATTGCATATATTTAATTCCCTAGTTATGCTACCCCGCCTAACTTGTATAATCACTTAGCTTAGCCCCACACACTAAAACTCTAGCCTAACTATGCTATACATATTTTACTTTGATTTATTTCTCATTTATCTACCATGTAAGCTATATCATTATAATTCTCAATTATAATCTTATCGTTAACAATTTACATAATTGCGCACTAGTTATAACTTCAATGTTTACACATTCGTTAAGTTATCCTATACATGTAACACCCATTTATACGTATATATACATAGCATCCTCGAGTTGTCCTCCTGGATGCATATAATTTACTGTTCACACATTCATTTAGTACATATATACATATAACATTCTTTTATACATATATCTATATCATCCCCGAGCTGTATATATCCGGACTATCTTCTTCCTCTAAGAAGTTTAGTTTATCCTACTATTCTAACTCTGATACTAGCTGCCCTTTAGGCATATGGCTCAACACATTTAGTTCCATGTTACCATATCTTGTATGATATTGAATATCGAACTAACCAGGGTGCCCATACACCCTATACCCCATTCATACATGCACACATATCACAAATGCAACCTATATTCATCAAAATCGACCCTGCATTCTCTTCATGAATATTCAGTAAAGGTAAGATTGATTACCATACTAATCGTGAATCAATTATTCTTAAGATTACCCCATTTATCAACTAGTGGCACAAACGTCCCACGCATGAACCTTAGTAAGTGTCGGGAGTTAGTAGATGGTGACACCCCACCTATTCTAATACCGTTTGGTCAAGCCTTTATTAAATTAAATGGGAATCATATCTGATTTCATTGTTAGAATCACTATTGAGAACCAATATTTTTGCTAATAACCTATTAATCCCAGTGTCAGATTTTAAAAACTTAATAACTTGACTTATTAAAAGCATTCAACCATCTAAATCACCAATCCAACAATCCAACAATAAATAAACGTAACCATTTTAACTAAACATTCACGACAAGAAGAAATCAAATACTGATGACTTGAAATAGATTAATTAACCGAATAACTCTCGGTAAAACCAAATATAATAATCCACTGATACGAAAATAAAGTAATGTCTGAACAATATAAGAATTGTCTAACTGGGCTATATGCCCTAAATAGAAATTAAAGTAAGTTTCCTATCTAAATAACAATGATAAAAGCGTTTAATCAAACCCGGCAATCGTTAACAACAGCTGCAAAATCGTCTGACCGGAAGGATAGCTAAGTTTGGTGTCCTTATGGCTGAGCAACTAAAAGGTTTTAAAAAAAGATTTTTGATACTGGTCAGAGTCCAAAATCATTTGAAAATATTTTGCAAGTGTTTAAAATGCAATAATGAAAATATGTAGCAGAATTATTCGTGTTCATATGGTGTTGCACTCGCATGAGATTTTCCTCGCTTATAATCTATAGTGCACACCTAACGCATATATTTTAATTTCCTAGTTATGCTACCCCTTCTAACTAGTTTATTCACTTAACTTAGCTTCACACACTAAAGCTCTAGTCCAACCGTGCTACACGTATTTTACTTTGCTTTGTCTCTTACTTAGCTATCATGTAAGCTATAGCATTATAACTCTCAATTATAATCTTATTGCTAAACAATTCACATAATTTTACACTAGTTATAATTCCAATGTTCACACATTCGTTAAGTTTGCCTATACATATAACACCCATTTATACGTATATATATATATATATATATATATATATATATATAGTATCCTTGAGCTCCTCTCGACTGCATATAATTTATTGCTCACACATTTATTTAGTACACGTATACATATAATACTCCTTTATATGTATATACATAGCATCCCCGAGCTTCCCTCCCGGATGAATTTCCTATTATGCTATCAGGCTCCAAGTACGTCACGTATCACTTCTAAGCCACCGGGTCAGAATCTCACCATCGAACCCAAATCGTAAACATATAAAGAGGAGGCGGTGATAGACATACATCCATGGGTTATAATCATACTACATTACCCCACTAGACTCTAAACTCACATACAGTAGTCATGCAACAAACCTATGACCTAGGGAATCGACCTAACACCTGCTGGACACGCAGAGTGGGCCGCCCACTACGTGCAACCTCCAACGATAGCATGTGTAGAGTAGGTATGTTCACATATATCTGTCACACTTATATATATTCATATATACATACTACCACACTCGGTACATATACATATACATATACATATACATATACATATACATATACATATACATATACATATAACCGCCTAATCGTGCATATATCACTCGTAGCATTAGCCCACAAATCTCTAGTTTTCCCCGACTCCCGATTAATCGAGCATTCACTTATTTTAATTCAATAATCTTATCATTTTGGTGACCAAGCTACTCTACCAAACCCTTAGACTAATTCTTTTTGAAATCCCAACCCGGTTTCATAAACTATAACTCGAGTGTTAGTCCCCTAAAACACCTGTAACTCATACCCATATTTTATTCTTGTCTAACTCAAGGTAGATTATAATCCATTCTATTAATTCCCAAAAGTCCTAAGTCACCTATCGAATTTTATAAACCAAGTTGAACCCTCAATGGCCCACGTATAATCACCAAACAAAATATTAGGCAACCCTGCCCAGTAAAACGGTCCGCAAGGTTGCCCGAATCGGTTTGGTTGGAGAATTGGTTTACCCCTGCCCAGCGAACCGGTTCAGACCCCCTGAGCAGTAAGCCAAATTTTGGCAAGTTTCTTCTTCCTCCTATAAACCATATGAATACCCAAAATCATTCAAACCCAAAACATAATTATTTTATTAAACTTAAAAGTAATAGTACACATTTTACGTTCGAATTAACCCGAAAAGATATAAATTCATTGGATTAATAATCATTCACCAATAATCATTCACCTCCTCAATCCTAATTCAAGATTTCACCAATTCTCATATCAATCATTAAAGATCGTATCTTTATAACATAAATCATATTAGATTTAGCATGTGATTACATTCAAATCATTTCCCAGTGATTTCATTCCCTGAAGTCTTGTTTTACATATCAATCCCACCCAAAAATTTGTGTTCTTACACCAAATTTATTCATGAACTATTAAAACCACATAAATAATTAAAGCAAGATAAAAACCTCCCTATTAAATCGTAGAGATTCTGAATTCTTCGCATTGTGATCTCCTTTATGTAATGACCTTGTGCCCGAATGCTCAATTATCCTCCCGGATCATTCTGAAGCACCCTATATCTTTGACTCATTTGAGTTTACATTATATAGGCGTTTGTCTAGTTTGAAAGTAGTGATAAAATTTGAGTCATACCCTAGTCTACCAAAGAACCCCAGACTTTACATGATATTTCCTCTATTAGTCTCAAAGGTATAATACCAACACTGCACATAGGATTGCATTTCTATGTTGCATTCATATCATATAAGGTGTGTGAGCATTAAATCCCATTAAAATATTTTTCTAATAATTTTTGGGATTTTTAAATAATTTTTAGGAATTTATAAAACATTTTCAAAATAATTAAAATTTGGTTTTAAAATGTTGTGGGCTTATTTGTAATATCAATTAGTTCCTAAAAACTTTGGTTGGGTAGAAATCGAAACCGACAAAAACATTTGTGGTAATAAATTGTATTTTTTAAAACTAAAAAACACGCATTTTTTGTTTGCTCCCCGCCTTACACTTGTTAGATAGTTACCCATTAGATTTATGTTTGTTTACTCTAACAACCTTAAGATTCAATCATGTTCATTTGATCATTGTTAATCAATGGCTTGCATGTAATTGGATCAATCCTTGTGTCGACTGAGATAATCAATTAGAGCTCGTTTAAAAATGATGCGCCCTCAGCCCTTAGATTTACATCGGTTAAGTGAGAATCAATCTCATCTATTGGAACCAACCCTTCCAGATCCTTCCCTTCATTTTATAAATAGAGACCAAGTGTTATACGTTTACAATCTTTGAATCAGTTGTGTTTTGAGAGAAAATAAGAAGAGAGAGAAAAGAAAGAGATCGAAATTCAAACCCTAAACCAAACTCTTGTAATTTTTCCTCAGAAAAAACCCTTATTAGTTTGAGTGTGTTTGATCGTGTGAAGATCCATCCTCTCTAGGCTTTAATCTCTTTTCCAACTAAGTTACGAAGTTTGGATTTCATTTTCTCTTCATAGAATGTGTAAATTTGAACTGTGTGTGATACAAAACACGTATACATACTTAGTTTGATTTCTTTCTTCAAGAAATCTTCATTTGTTGGTTGTTTTACTCTTAAATGTTTATTTTAAAACCAGAACCAACAAATATTTTTTTATTTCCAGTTTCTGAGAAAAAACAGACTTTGATCTAGTTAAGATCTTAATTGGGGTTTTACACTTTCATATATTTCACATTTTGTGAAATAACCGTGTAAATAAAATAAAGAAAGTGTTTAGGACCTTGGTTCCTTTTGATAGCAAGGTTCCCTCGAGATCTGTGGATATAAATAAAGATCAGAAGTTTGAGATTTTTAAATAAACTGAGATTCAGAAATCATATCTGCATTTTAGAACGAAATCTGTAATTTAATAGGTATATTGTTTGTATAAGTGTGTGTGTGTGTGTGTGTGTGTGTTGCAAGCATGTGTTTAGGCACTTCATCACTTACACTATTCACACTACAACACTAAAGAAGTGTTGGTAGAGAGATTTTTTACTTTATAGTCGACTGAAAGCTAAAAAGGAGAAAAGGAACAAAGCTGGAAGAACAACTTCAACATCAGAGCCTTCAGAGAACTCAAAATAACCTAATGGAGCTGGTATATTTTTTTGACTTAGAATAGGTATGATTGTGTGTTTAGTTTGCTATATAGCTTGTAACCTATATTCTTTTTTAGTGGATTTTTATTTTGAGGTGTAGGGACCTCCGTGGATGTTTCTCCAATTGGGTGGGGTTTTACCACGTTAAAATCTTGTGTTCTTGCATGTTCCATCTTCCTCTCATCACCTTCTACTTGTGTGCTGATTTAGAAATTATTTAGTTTTGTTTTTCAAAACTTGGATACTTAATAACTGAAATATCTCGTTCATAAGTTTTATACACATCTTGTTTTAGTACTTGTTTTGTCAAAAAAGGAGTTTATCAAACAAACTGTTCGGAGCCATTTAAACTGGCTTAAACCTTTTAAACAACTTAAATGGCATTATTTTTTTCACATTCCTCCTCACTTTCTCTTGAATTTTCCTTATATTTTCTCTCTTCTATCAAATCGTAAGTCTTTTGGATGGTGTAATAGTTGCCCACTCCATCCACCTTCTCTAGATATAACCTCAATCCCGATATTAGGTTAAGTCCCATCTGTAAAATGACTTGAATGCCCTTATACAGGTCCCATTTAGTCTAAAAAGTTCCTGAAATCCGATTACAACTCTCGAGTACCTAATTCTGACTATCTCAGCCCATTCCATATCGTTGGTGCACTCGAAATCACCATTCAAGTTATCAAACAATAATTTTTCCATCTCATTCCCAGCACGACATTAGTCGCACGTCTCGAATAAGATACGATCAAACTCGTCAATTTTACTCGCATAAGACGTATTGTAAATTAACATGTTTTTATTTACTTATCACATAAGTAAATATAATATTACGTAAATATTAGTCCTTACGATCGCTAATTAATATTTATTTCAGTCATCTTATTTCTCAGATTAATTAAATTACGTGTACACGTGTAATTTAAAATACTCTAAAAATATGAGGTTACAACAAGCTTCAAAGGAAAAATGAGATTATAGTCAAATAAGTGCATTTGAACGACAACTTAGATGATATTTTCACCCCGCCACTTTCGAAGGCAGCATACCGTAAGATTGTGCATGTGATTGGAATGTGTTAAATCCACGACCAACAAAATAAAATTTCACAAAACTGACGATTAACATTATATTTTTCAATTGTTCAATAAAGGGTGAATGGCAAACACCATATATATACCTTTGTGATAACAATAGTAAATATACATATGTATTAAAATCATAAATATCATTTAAAAAAATATTACATAGGTTAATATGCAGTTGCAATCATTAAAGCTTATGGAAAATAATTAAGGTTATAATATCAAAGTGGTTGAACAACGGATCTTCAGGATCATGACAATATGTAATTATGTAATAACAAGTGTTAAACACCATAACCCCAAAAATAGTACAATAAGTTTTTCTAGTTTAAGCTTCTGCCTTCCAATACTAGAAAAATGAAAATGTACAATTCATTATTAAATTCAAAATAGTATTTAAGCCATAAAGCGAAGCGAATTTCTTAAGGAATTTCTCACATATAAATCATTTCACATAAAAGGGACGGGATACCAGGTTGCAACACCATGTAGGCTCTTCTGGAGCCTTTGATAATTTTAATTGGTTCAACTATGGTGGAAATCTTAACCAGATTAAATACCAAGTTTGAATAAATATTTTTTTGATTTTTTGGAATAATACACGTTGTGCATTGGTAGACACATGTAATTATATAATGATAATTCATAATTGTTAGTTTTAAGAGTCTAGTTAGATTTTAAAGTTGTAACGAGAATATAAATATATATGCATAATAATACAATGATTTTTTTTATAAACAAGATTTTGGTGACCAAACCTAAATAAATGGAAGTATTCAAAAAATCTCCTAGAAACCAATTATGAGATATAGAAAATAAGAAATGGATTATGAGATAATCAGAATTCTTGGGGTTTCACTAGTAAAAGTAGTTCAATCATAAAAAGAATTTATTTTTTTGAAAGAATAATACGAATCAATTTTTTCATGGCTATGGGTATTGAGGAAAAAAATTCAAATGATAAGTTTGATAACAAAGACTTGGGGCTTTTGTATAATAAATAATATTATATTTCTTAAAAAAAACACATTGCAAGTTAGATATCTTTAGACATATCAATTGTCATCTAAAGACATACATGCTTAAAATAAAATTCAATCTTCAAAAAAGTTGCTGAGTTTGAATTATCACGAATCATGTACTACATATCATGATATAATCATTATGTTACGGGCACTAATTTTTTTAATTATACGAATATAGAATCAAGATATAAAAATAAAGTACGAAGAATTAAAAAGTTAAAGTTAATACTTCAAGTTCTTAACTAATGGATCAAATTCTTGATCATTGATCAAAGAGTTTCGAGGCTCGTAAATAAGAACTTTAGGTATATAATATATAACTAGGGTATAATTTCAGAGTCTACCAATACTTCTGCCTTAACCTAATATTAATCACTGGTGTTGTTAAAAAATGTTCAATAAATAAAATAAATAAATTGTAAATATTCCATGTACGACTGAAATAATTATGATAAATAAAATAAACCACAAAGATAATTTAAAGGGAGATGAAACTTTTCATTTAATTGTATATTTATAATCAAGGAATGCTATCCATATTTATAGTATATGATAGCATCCCTTGACTATAAAAATACAATTTATAAATATACAATTAAGTGGATAGCCTCCCTTGACTATAAATATTTATAGTATATTTATAAATTGTATATTTATAGTGAGGGAGGCTATCCATATTTATAATATATATAGTGAGACTATCCAAGATACAATATATATATATATATATATATATATATATATATATATATAAGAGCCATTAAATGAAAAGTCCCTCAACATTTTTTTAAAATTAATGTTTAGTT